>CM058047.1:48250443-48314320 GCA_030169165.1 Centaurea solstitialis
TTCCGGCCACCACCACCATCTCCGGCCACCACCACCATCTCCGGCCACACCACCTTCTCCGGCCAGACCACCATCTCCACCATCTTCGGCCACCACCACCATCTCCGGCCAAACCTGCAAATCCACCATCTCCGGCGACACCACCATCTCCGGCCAAACCTGCAAATCCACCATCTCCGGCCACACCACCATCTCCACCATCTTCGGCCACCACCACCATCTTCGCCACACCACCCAACCTCCATCACCACCATCTCCAGCCACACCTGCACCACAACCATCTCCGGCCACACCACCATCTTCACCACACCACCCAGCCTCCATCACCACCATCTCCACCATCTTTGGCCACCACCACCATCTTCATCACACCACCCAGCCTCCATCACCACCATCTCCAGCCACACCTGCACCACAACCATCTCCGGCCACACCACCATCTTCACCACACCACCCAGCCTCCATCACCACCATCTCCACCATCTTTGGCCACCACCACCATCTTCATCACACCACCCAGCCTCCATCACCACCATCTCCAGCCACACCTGGACCACAACCATCTCCGGCCACACCACCATCTTCACCACACCACCCAGCCTCCATCACCACCATCTCCACCATCTTCGGCCACCACCACCATCTTCACCACACCACCCAGCCTCCATCACCACCATCTCTAGCCACACCTGTACCACAACCATCTCCGGCCACAACACCATTTTCACCAAGACCCACTTCCATATCGAGAGGAGAGGGTGTAGAGAGAGAGATACGTCTGGAAATGGTCGTCGGAGTACGGGAGGCATCGGAAAAGGATCACCGGAAGGATGGGAGGCGCCGGGAAAGGGTCACCGGTGCCACGTCATCATCTAACCTGCTATAACAGATTGGATACACACAATAGATTGTTTTTAAAAGTTTGATATGTCAAAAGGTAAAAATTGAAGTACAATACATACAATAGCTTTTCGTGCCAAGTTGGATACACTTTTTTGTAATTGTCCCTTAAATATACTCCTAAAATAATAATTAAAACAAAATACGTTACTTTTTTCATTTTCTACCATTTGAACTAAAAAATATAGGGTTATGTTCACCAGAGTGTATCCAACTTGTCACCAAAAGTTATTGTATGTACTGAACTTAAAAAATTACCTTTTGATGTATCAAAGTTTTAAAAAGTTTCTATTGAATGTATTAGGTTACCTGCTTAGCAGGTAACCTGTAATTTTATTGTTTTTGATTTTTTTTATATTTTAAAAATTCCAAGTCATTATATTATTATTACTATTAATTTATAAATTAAGAGTAAATTACTAATTTAGTCCTTGTGGTTTGCTGAGAATTTGTACAGGATCTTGAAGGACCTGTTTTGCCATCATTGAAAACTCAAGAACACCTCCAGATTTCTATTATTTCTAAACCAATTTAAACCCATGTTTCATCAATTTATCATTTTTCTTACTAAAAAAACAAAGATTTTATTCAAACAAATGTAATCTTAAAACACAATGTACAATAGAAACCTAAACCTAAACAAAAAACCCAAAATTTACATCAATAACCTAATTAGAAAAACCTAATCAAAAGACAACCAAAAAATTGCAGAGATGAAGATGGAGTAGATCGAAGGTGGAGATCGGAGGAAGAGGAGAACAAAGTAGAACGGGTGTTGCCGGCGGCGACAGTTAAGGTTTGAAGGATCCGCCTTTTCTTTCAGTGTTGCCGGCGGTGGAGCCGGTGAGACGCTGGTGGTGATGGCGAACGGTGGAGCCGGTGAGACGGTGGTGACGGCGGACGATGGTGACGGTGGTGTCTGCCGGCGAAAGATGGAGCCGATGAACGCTGGTGGTGACGGTGGCTCTCTGCCGGCGGACGATGAAACCGACGAACGCTGGTGGTGACGGTGGTGGATGGTGGAGCAACGACGGTCCGTCGAAAGGAGACGGCGTCAAAGGAGGAGAGTTGGAGGGTGGAGGTGTGGTCGGAGAAGAGGGTGTAGAAAGAAAAAGGTACGCCGGAGTAGAGGAGCACCGGAAAAGGGCCGAGTAAAGGAGCGCCGGAAAAGGGTCAGGTTGCCGTTTTGATCTTGTTTAGGTGTACGAGAGAATAAAACCCCAATTGGGTTTTTAATTTTGTTTTGTTTTTTAAATTTTTTTGTTTTATTTATTTACACTTATTTTAAAGAGAAAATTATTAAAATACCCATCTAATAAATCCCAATTAATCTTCTAGACACTCTCTCCCTCCGATTATTGAAATACCCATCTGTCCGCTCCAAACCCACCCTCTAACAGCGGCCACTATTTCATTTATAATTTGGGTATATATACACACACATATGGATATATATCTCAAGGGTAGCGGCTCATTTTGGCTTTGGGCCGCTATTAGCGGCCGGGCCGGTAGCGGACCGAACCAAAAACGGCCGGAAAGGGAGGTTTTCGCCGGAGAGCGGGCCATTTTGGCCGGATAGCGGCCGGCGGTAGCGGGAGGTTGGGTATAATTGTCACCGGAAGTGTCTAGGAGATTAATTGAGATTTATTAGATGGGTATTTTAATAGCATCCACATCATCAACACCGGTGCCACATCAGCAGGAAACTTGTTATAACAGGTTAGATGTACACAATAGAATTTTTTTTTAAGTTTGATACGTTAAAAGGTAATTTTTCAAGTTCAGTACATACGATAACTTTTGGTGACTAGTTGGATACACTCTGGTGAACATAACCCAAAAATAAAATGTAAAATTTGGTTCTATTTTGAGCAAATTTGTAGTTCAATTATTCCATTTCTAAAGAAAAGGCCCTTGTATTTCTGTGTGAATTTGGTTTATATAACGGATTCACACACATGCATTGTGAATTCTTCCCGCCTTACTATATATATAGATATAGATATAGATATAGATATATATGTAAAGTGAAATCCATATTCGATTCAAAAATCTCATTTGAAGAGTTCGATTTCAGTATCCAATTTCAGCTTCAGCTTCATCTTCATCGGCAAAAATGGGGAAACGATTACGTGGAGCCAAATCGATTTGCTGCTGTGCATCTCCTCGTTTCACTTCTTCATCATCATCTCTCTCCTCATTCTCATGGTATAATGATGAATCGATCTCATTACTACTCTCTGATTCTGTTATCTTCTGTGTTTTTGAGCTTATGTACGCCCAATTTTAGCCTGTTTCAACTTCTTTTATGTGAGTATAAGAGTTTGAAGATGTATAATCGAAGTTTATTTGTTTCAATGTTTGATTTATAGTGATTCTGAATGCTCGATTTCTGTTCGAAACTTCAGGTGTTTGAATGTTGGATTTATAGTGATTCTGGATGCTCGATTTATGTTGATTGTTAGTCGTGGTTAGGTAATTACGTGAGATTTCTAGTTGTTTCGATTGAAGTTCGATTGATCAAATCAATGAGTGTGAATCTATGTCAATATCCTCTGATTTAAATCGCATGTTTATGAGTTTATTATGATCTACGTATCTCCTAAAAGATCGATTTAGTTGAATATAAGACAGAAATCAGTGTGTGTTCATTTGATTTAGTTGAATATGAGACAGAAATCGGTGTGTATTCATTATGATCTATTGTTATAGCATCTGGTGATTTTACGAATTTGATGTAAATGTATAACTAGAGAGTCTGTTAGTGTGTGTGTGTGTGTGTGTGTTTGAATGATAAACTGAATAACTTCATATGTGTGTGTGTGTTTGAATGATAAACTGAAGAGCTTCATATGTAGTAGTTTGAATTAAGTTGTTTTTGTTTTATGTTGCTTTTCATTTCAATGGACATAGGCATGAAGAGGACGTGTGGACAGAAATTGCCAAATATTTGGATGGGAAGTCACTGGTGATGCTGGCATCAACCAGCAAATGGTTCCTTAATGTTGTAATGGACGAGAGTGTTTGGAAATTTGCTTGTTTACGTGATCTTCAGGTTCCTGATTGCTCTGAAACGGCATTCAAATGGGTTAAGCTTTATGCTTCAGCTTTTGGTAAACATACAGCCTCCTATGCTTACCATGGACCTTATAGTTTCCTAGTTTATTAACAAAACTGCCATCATCAATGATTGATTATGCAGGTGGAGGCCATTCTTATGCGTTTCGGCAGAAGGAGAAGCATATTGGTAACCTCTGATTGATTGGAATAACTATACTATATGAACTTGGTTAATCCTATAATATGAGTAATAATAACTTTGTTGCATGTCATGGAGTTTCATTAGAATAACTCTATACTATATGGACTTGATCGATGTGTAATAATAAGATTCTGTTGCATATCACAGATTTAAATGTCGATTTCTATAGCTTATTCTGCTTGCGATTGGCAAATGCATTAAGGTTTCTACAAAGTATCCATCCCAACAGTATGATTTCTGAAAATACACAATAGGATACTATGACTGGCCACTGGGAACACATTAGTTGATTATACTTGTAGACTTGTAGTAAAGTAGTTTCCACAAGTTGTTACAGAGTTGTGATCTTAAAGCAGACAAACATATCACTCTCTGACAGTAGGAATAAAAAACTACCACTTGTATCTTCAACGACTGAGATATTTAGACAAAACAACAATAAGCCGGGGTTTTGGAAAAAGCCACTCTGCTCCCTGAGGCTGGGGCAAAGGTCAAGTCTGTATACATCCCAACCAAAACCCCACCTTTGGGTGGGATATATTGTGCTCATTTGGTTTGGTTTGGTTTAGCAAAACAACTATAAATGCGCAGGTAAAAACTATGCAAGCAGATTTCTGTCTAGTTTTCTAAATACCCATGATGGAAAAGCTAGAAGGGTGCATATGGATATCCAAAAGTTTGACTTTAACTCTTCAATCTGTTCATCTTATGGGTGTCAGATTGGATGAGAATTGGCGCATTTTGCTTCGACTCACCAGATGCATTCCTAATGGAGAATCTAACCTGCCCTTCAAAGCTTCCAAAGGAAGACACCATGCAAAATATGTTAAATTCTTATGGATCTTGTGTACTGCACAACATCAAAACAGGAATATGGATAGCAGGTAATATCTTGCAAAACCATCCAACAGTTCTTTGAATTTGATTATTATTCACACTTACTTAAATCAACTTTCCTTCTCATTTTTTCTCCCAAACGGAATGTGGTGTCCAGATTTACAGCTTGTTCGGTGCCCTGTCTGTGACCTGAATACATGTGACGGTGAGAAAGTACTTGCAACAAACACGGGCTTGAAGTTTGAAAACCAGCAGCGCAAAGAAGCAACCAAAGCTTTTATGTTGCAACTCTTTTCTCATATACCGGTTGTATTTTCTTGCAGGAACGATGCAGGTATTGGATGCCAGACACTTGGAGCTGTTTCTCACAGAAGGGTACCAGAAGGGAAATTGGGAGTACAAGTTGGTAGGATCTCATGATATCAGAAAGCATGTAGACAGTGCTTCTGGTGGCATTTTTGACATCAAGTATCTCAAGGCTTCATCCACAGCTGGTAAATGGTTTTCCTTATCAGCTGTTTCAAGTACTTAATATTTGGTATAAAGAATCAAATTAGACCAACCCCGTACACCCCACCTGAAGGTGCGGTCAGAGAGGTATACAAGGATGTATGTGGACCTTACCTCTGTCTCGGAAACACAGAGAGACTGTTTCCTAGAAGACCCTAGCTTGAAAAAAGTGCAAGTAAAACTAATAGAAAGCACAACTAAGGAGTAGAGCGGGTTGTTTCTGTATTTATCCGCAAAAAACACAACTGAAAGTGTCCACTTCCATAACTGAAAAGCCACAAATTAGGGGAAAGAAGGCTTCTTTGTACTGATATTTAGCTAAAGTCCATGTTGCAATTGTATTGCTATGGTAATACTTCCTCCTGTCCCATAAAAATGCACAGTTTTAGCAATATAATTGGATGACAATTTTATCTTAATAAAAAAGTAAGAAGTTTTAGAAATGTATAGTCATTCTACCTATGAGTTTCTCCATTTCATCAACCCTTAAATATGCGTGCATCATATATAATATATTATATCTATCTACTTAAATATGCGTGCATCATATATAATATAGTCATTCTACCTATGAGTTTCATCAACCCTTAAATATGCGTGCATCATATATAATATATTATATCTATCAGAAATTTAGTATATTATAACTATCTACTCTTCCGTCCCAATAATCAGTGTTCATAATAGAAATGACAAGAATTGACACACTGTTTTAGACATGTATAATTATTACAATTTTTAGTTAATGAAACTACAACTTTATCCTTGATTAAGTTATCTATCTTTATGAACCAATAAATTTTTTGAATTTTAACGGTAGATTTAGAAATTGACACTTATTAGTATTTATGAAAGTGGACACTTGGTCTAGAAGAGAAAAATATAAATATGAACATTTATTTTGGAAGTAGCAATTCAATTCTTGATTCAATGCAACTGAGATTATAACTTTGCGCAGAGCTGTTCAATCTCAAGTCATGGGTGGGAAAGCCCAACGACTGGCAGCCAAAAGCTATGGTAACTTACCATGCAGTTGCTATCAACACCAATTTACAAGAAAATGAAGGTAAAATAAGCCTCCAAATCTCCAAAACTATATATATATATACACACACACACACACACATACATATAAACATTCCCTTTTAATCGCTAATATCTGATCAAACTTTTACTTGTATATATATTGATTCCTAAAACCTCCAATTATGTATCGAGAAACAGGCCTTCACATAAAATACCACGTAATGACATCTGGAGACACCGGTGAAATTGTGTCGATTCGCATCTCCCAACAACTGCTCTAAATACCAACAACGGCAAAGAAATCTCATCGCTCTTAACGCTTCTCTAAAGGTCAGTATATTGGCTTACTTCATTAACCTCACTGTAGGTGACAATAAGCAAGCCTCAGCATACACCATACAGAATTACAAAAACAAGAATGGAAGATTTTGGACACTCAATAGATATAAACTACCATTTTAGTCTCCAGTTAGTTTCTGGTAAAAAGACAAAAGGATTTTTGGTACAGTAGTTTAGACCTTTTTCCATATGAAGATTTGTAAATTGTTATGCAAATAACTGTACACATGAAATTGCAGCCTTCTGAGTAATGCACCATACAATTTTATGGTTCTTTTTTTGGCACTCAAATAGGAAATATTATTGACACTCAGGTGTGGTTCTAATTGTACCATTGTGAGAGATGCACAAGGCCTCATATTTTTGGGTTGGGTTTGGGCCTTCCAAACCCCTTTTTTAGTGAACAAAAAAAGGCTCGGATTGGACCAAGCTGGGCTTTGGGATTGAGTAAGGGCCTGATCGGGCTTTTTAAGAGGGGGGGGGGGGGGGGGGGGGGGGACTTTCTAGCTTCTAGAGATGCACAAGGCCTGATATTTTTCAGCCAGCCCTTTCAAACTGGTTTCAGTGACCAAAAAAGGGCTTGGACTGGACCGAGCTCAGCTTTGGGGTTGAAGAAGACCCTGATTGGGTTTTTTCGACCCTGCCCTTGAATTTCGGCTTGGTCGGGCTTCCAGGTCTGGCTAAGATTGGAAGTCGGGATCACTAGGCCCGGACCTTTTTTGGTCGGATTTGGGCTTTTTTGTGCATTGTGAATTTGTGATGGTAAATTTGGAAGTATAAGATATCTCTAATGGCATCTTCAAAACAAAGAATAAGTCCTTTTTTCGGTAGCTTTTCTAAAGCGCTCTACAAATTTGAGCAACCTTCCAAAGTTATACAAAGAGACAGAATGGGTTTTTTATTTATTTAAAAAAGACTCATTTATTCTGCAAAAAAAATTAAATAATATTGTATATTTCAATAATATAATTGATATTAAAATCTTTAAATTTAGGGGAAGGAGAAAGTGTTTGAGATGTTTCAAAACCAAAGGGCTTTTTAGACTAATAGTATCTAAACTATTGGCTAGTTGTTTACTTCTAAACAAAATTGGTACCCAGGATGTTTCAAATTCTATTTTGTTTTTTCTTTTCAAATTGTATTTTGTATTTTTTCTGATTAATATAAAGCAGGTTAACCAACAATGGGTGGTCAATTTTAAGATGATGCATAACAAACAAAATATATCGAATAAAAGTCGGTGTAAATCACGCAGAGATGATCGACGATTTTTGGATGTCTATTAGATTTGATATTCCAGTCAACGATTTTAAAAAGTTGGTTGCCTATTTTTAATTTCATTTGGCCAATGGGTTTTAATTTTTTATATTAATAACCATTTCAAAATATTCGTAATGATAGTTTAATGACAGTTGATTTGGGTCGGAACTGTCCAGGGATGGTAGGGAGTAATTATGGTCCAACGCAGTGTAGGATTCAGGATTTTTGCCTAGTGGGGCACTTTTTAATGGAGATTAAAGATGTTTAAAGTCGACCCATGTGTTTTTAGCTTAATTCTATCTTTTTGATAAATTTTCAAATTTTTTTTTCTTAATTTTAAGAGGCTTTTAAGTTTTTATGTCGATTTCGAAGGATTTTTTTCGATTTGTTAGCTGATTTTGGAAGGTATATTTTGGAATAGTGGGGGCATAGAAAAAAAAAACTACTGGGGGTATATATAGGCCAAAGTAAAGAAATTGATTTTTAACCTTTAATTAATAGCTCATTTAAGATTATATAACTAAATACATCGGTGTGCTTTCTTGACAATTCTACTGTTAAACCATATCGAATGAAGGAATTATTCAAACAACCAACAATTTCATCAATGTATCAAATATAAGAATAAAAGGTAAAAACACACCTGAAATTCAAGAATCATAAAAAGAAATTCAAGAATCATAAAAAACAAATAACATCGTTACCCAAACCATATTTTTGATTGCTTTATTTTTTAATGATCACTTTCTATATCCAAACCATATTTTTGATTGCTTTATTTTTTAATGATCACTTTCTATATCCAATCTCAAATACTTCTATTAATTTCATCGCTTTAAAAGGTCGAATTTCCGTTGAGAAATATGGCATCATAAGTACATCTACCACAAATGAACCAAAATTGAAATTCATAGACCACCCAAAGAAACAAATGAAAGAACGATTCAATTTTTTTTTTGAAGGGTGTCCGGGCTAAATCCCGACTAATCCCCGGAAATTTTGGAGGCTAAACATGGCCCCACTTAAATGTCCCCAAGCATGCACACAAAAAGACTTGAATTCAGTTAGGGCGCTATAAACCCCCCAAACGATAACCAATTGCCACAACATTGGAAGACATGATTTAGTATTCATCATGAAAAATGAAGTAATGACTCCATTAACTCTAGACCCCTAATTTATGTGTTAGCTAAAAATCAAGAAATAACTCCATTAACTCTAGAACCCTAGTTTATGTGTTAGCTAAAAATCAACATCATCAATATATATTAAAAGAAGAAGAACCAAGAGGTCTAGAGGTGGAATAATAAGAAGTGAGTATTTCTTAAGTGGTGAGTATTCTATCTCGGGTTAAGTTCTGGTGAGACCAAACCTTTTTGGTGAGACCGATGAGACCAACATATTTTACTTGAAACTTCACATCAAAACATTTGTGAAGGTAAAAAAAATTGAACATTCATCGTTTAAAACATACTAAAAAACACTATCGAAAAAAAAAATCCAAAAAGAGGTTAAAAAACGAAACCTTCACAACAGTTTTTTTTGTGAAGGTTCGCATTATATATATGTAATCTTCACAGAACTTGAGCTGTGAAGGTTTCGTTTTTTAGCTTGTTTTCGATATTTTTTTGCATCGAAAGTGATTTTTAGGTCTGCGTATTCGAGTTTTATGTACATTCACGGTGTTTTTTTTGTGAAGTTTCATACGTTAGGTATTGGTCTCACGCGGTCTCACGATAACAGCTTGGTCTCACCTGATCCTAAGTCTATCTCATATTATTGGTAAAATGAAACATTGAAACATAGAGGTGTATATAAAATAGGAGGATGAGATGTCTTTATGCCAACTCATCAGGTTCGATTCATTTGGCTTGTACAAAAAAACCCCTTTCGCAGTTTTAGCGTTCGTTTGGCATATAGATGACAGATAAGATACAAGAGTGGACAAATGAGAATGAAATAGACAAGTAAAAGCATTATGAAAGTTTTAAGGTTTCAATTTGACGTAGATAATTTAAGCTTACCTTAATATCTCCTATTTATTTCACATCTATTTTGATTATTCAGGAAAAAAATGCATTTTTCTCCCAATCAAGTAATGTCACGCCAAGCGTTGGACAACAACTCTTTGTTATGTCCAATCTCACCTTGTTAGGCTACACGCACCCAACCCAATCAACCCACTCACTTTTTGAATGCCACATCAGCTTCCACATCAGCTTCCACATCAGCTTTTGGTCAACCCTCACTTTACCCTCCTATAACCCTCTACAACACACACCCAACCCTCCCAACCCTCTCACTTTTCAATTTATTTTATTTATAATTAATTAATTAATAATAAGATTAAGAGTAAATTACGGATATGGTCCCTGTGGTTTGATGGTTTTTATGAATTTGGTCCCTAAACTTTAGTAATTATGGATTTGGTCCCTGTTGTTTGCAATTTCTTTTGGATTTGGTCCCTCAACCAAACATCTGTTAAGGTTCTCTGTTAAACTCAAGGGCATTATTGTCCTTTTCTTCTTTTTTGTCTTTTTATACTTTTAATACACCAATTAAAACTTGACATGTGTCCTTTATTATATTTGCTTCCTTTTTGTTATTATAAATAGAAAATTTAAACATTGTTTACATATATATACACATAAGATGTATACATAGATATGTGTATATATCATCAACATCATTTTTTCTGCAGCCCTATCCTCACCATACCATCATTATATGTATATATATATATTATGTGTATATATCTTCTCCTAAACTTCAAGTAACCACCGTGACCCACCATCAACACCACCGTGAACCACCACCACCACCGTGAACCACCATCAACACCACCACCGTGACCCACCATCAACACCACCACCGTGACCCACCATCACCACCACCGTGAACCACCATCAACACCACCACCGTGATCCACCACCACCACCGTGACCCACCACCACCACCACCACCGTGACCCACCACCAACACCACCATCGTGATCCACCACCACCACCACCACCGTGACCCCACCACCACCACCGTGAACCACCATCAACACCACCACCGTGATCCACCACCACCACCGTGACCCACCACCACCACCACCGTGACCCACCACCACCACCACCACCACCATGACCCACCACCAACACCACCACCGTGACCCACCATCAGCGGGATGCTTGGAGACGGAAACCAGGGGTTCAAAGTTGAAATAGGGGGAGAAATGTGTTACTGGAAGTGAGGTTGGGAGATTGGAGATGATGATGATGATAGTCTGCGTACATATATAAACAATGGCAATGGTGGTGATGAAGGGTTAATGGTGGTGGTGGTGGTGGTGGTGTTAGGAGGATTAATGGTGATGGTAATGTTGTTATACGGAACACATACATATATATGTATATATCATACAGGTCTATATATATGATATAGTATTTTATTTGTTTTTCTTAATAGTTAGTAAAATGAAAAATATTATATAATATATGACATTTGTCACATTCTAATTGGTTGGTAAAAACAAAGTAATTTATTCATTTAAAAACAAAAAAATGTATAAAAATATGAAAAGACTGTAATGCCCTTGGGTTTAACGGCTAACTTTGACGGCTGTTTAGTCTAGGGACCAAATTCAATAGAAAATGTATACCACAGGGACCAAATCCATAATTATCAAAGTTTAGGGACCAAATCCGTAAAAAGTATCAAACCACAGGGACCAAATCCGTAATTTACTCTAAGATTAATAATTAATTAACTAAATATTTAAAATTACATAATTAATTAACTAAAAATTAAACATTAAACATTACATAATTAAACATTACATAATTAAATAAAATAAACTAAAACATAAAATAAACTAAGAATTACAAGCCATATTTGGCTTTGATCTCCTCTTTTCGTTTCAAAGTATCGAAGAGCTTTTTACCCCGAAGATGGCCGTGCGAGGTGGTCAAAAACTTAATGTCTTCCTCTTGTTGGGTCGTTGGTGAAAGTTCTTCCTCATCGGAAGTGTCTTCCTCTTTTACGGGCCTAGATTCCCGGATTGATTGTCCCTACCTAACTACATGGTAGTGGTCTAGGGAGCGCAATTGCTAGAGCACGAGAGAATGAAGAGTAATGATTTCAGCAAGAGCAGCCGGACGGACTACTATAGTGAGTCTAGTGACTACTAGAGTAGAGTTAAGTCAAAAGGTATGGTATAGCAGCCTTTCCGAGCGAGCCTCTGGGATCTCCTGTAAACCCTTGGTAATTGGGTTGGTAACCGGGTACAAATTGTGGTTGATAAGGAGAACCAAAATCCATTGGAGGAAATTGTGGAGGAAACGGTTGATAAGGAAACGATTGAAAAGGACACGGTTGAGGAGCTTGTGAAGAGCTCCCGGGTTGATTGGGTTGTGAAGAGCTCCCGGGTTGAGGAACTTGAGGATGAGTAATTGTGATAGAAAAACCTTTCGGCGAAATGTCGAGATTGTAATCGGGTGGATATTCTGGAGGGAACCCGGTATGCGTAACGTCGACTTTGAAAGAGGGCTTCGAAGGGGTCTCGGGTTCCGCCCGACGTTTACATTTCGCGCGCCGTGATGCGAGGTTTCGATCGTTTGGATTCATCGTTTGAAGAATTGGAGGTTGTTTGTGTGAGAGAAGAGTTGAAGAATTGAAGGTTGTTTGTGTGAAAAAAGAAGTTGGGTTAAATGAGTATTTATAGGAGTAAAAATTGAAAAAAAAAGTAAAAAAATAAAATTATATAAGTTACCGTTGGAGAGCCGTTTGACAACGGCTCTCCCAACCCGTATGACCTCCAACCCGCCGGCTTCAAGAAGTGGCGCACCCAAGCCAAAGAACCCGCCGGGTACAACCCTCACTTACCCGCTGAGAACCCAAGGTGCGGTGCGAGCAGCCTTATGCATACTAAATACACCATCAAAGAACAATAATCCAATAACACGCTGCATCTTCCATTTTTATCACAAATACATCACTTCCTATTTCTTCTCCTTTTTGAAACCCTTGAACCGCATACACGATGTTTCTACATAAGCCGAAAATCCTCACGAGAATACACACCAAATTCCTTAAGGTACAAAAAGAAAATAACTACAAACACCTCAATCCCAACCCCACTTCCGGCACATACCCTAAACCCTAAATATAGATTTGGCAAAAACTGGCACGACACGCTAATCCCATACGAACTTGAGACAAAATAAGTGGGTTTGGATGTTTTAGTAAATGGATAGACACGACACAACACGAAAATTAAACGGGTAAGGCCGGGATAAAAAATATCAACTTGAAAATGACCGGACCAACCCGTTTATGTATACGTGTGTGTATTTATATATAAGTTTTCTTTGTTTATTCTTTTACTAATTTATGATTTACCTTTTGGCAGGTAGGCTAGATAAATTCATAACCCAAAAATAATTAAAAGTCTAAAACTCTAAAATCTAAATCATCTAACCCTAATTAACCTGTTAACAACATAATTGCTAGGAGTTCTCATATTTCAGTTTTATCTTTTCATAGTATTTGAATTTTTAATGTTATGGTTTTGATTAGAACTTATAAGCTTGAACTATAACATTTGAATTTCTAATACTTTCATTTCAATTTTGGATTCGTAATCTTTTATGAAATTTCTCGATTTTTAATTTCATAATGTTAACACGGATCGGGTTTGGGTTAGGGTTTTGACCCATTTAATCGTTAAAATCATATCTCTTTACCCGTTTAACTTTGAACTTGACACGACAAGTTTGTAATACCTACCTAAATATTATACTATAATGGGCCCACACTACATAACTATTGTATTCAAAAAATATCCAATTGACACACCTTCTACCTCCAAGAACATACATAAATAGAATAATTGTTGACTTTTCTTTTTTAATCACAAACAAATACTGGTTAGTAGGTTGGCTGTTTATATCCTCAAAAAGCCTTAAGACTTACAAAAGTCAAATGTATTTTTTTAGTATAACCCTCTTCTTCTCATCATCATACACATTAACCTTCTATTTCCATCTTTAGAAACACATCATCAAATATTCAAATGGAAAATCTAAACATCTTCATTCTTCTTCTTCTTCTTCTCCCCTCATTTTCAACATCACAATACAATTGCCCATTTGCCTTTTGTGGCTCAACCACATTCATTGTTCGATTTCCGTTTCGTTTGGTCGGACAACAACCCGCCATCTGCGGCTACCCCGGGTTCGACCTACGGTGCAACCGCCAAGGAACGATGCTCCTTACCCTCCCCAAATCCGGAGACTTCTTAGTTCGAACCATCGACTACCGGTCTCAAGTCATCCAACTTTACGACCCGTCCGGTTGTTCCGCCGCTCGGCTTTCGAACCTAGACCTCTCCGGGTCCCCGTTTTCGGTCTCCACCACTCGAAACTACACGCTCTTGAGCTGCCCGGTTGAGGTCACGACCGCACGTTTCCCGACCGTCGCTTGTCTTAGCAACTCTACGTATTCTACTGTGGCTACTACGTCGGTTAGTTTTGCTACGGAAATGGCTAACCAGACAAGGTGTCGGGTTATGGGTCCGTTACGATATCCGACATCGAGGTATCGAGGTCAAGAAGGGCTTTCATCTGACCTAAATATGGATATATCTTTGACATGGGATAACCCTAATTGTCAAGAGTGTACAGTAGATGGTGGAACTTGTGGTTACACTAATACAAGTATGCAAGAAATTGCATGTTTCAATGACTCGGAGAAAGGTAATGCATTCTTTCTGAAATATCGAAAAAAAAAATGCATCAAAATACAAGTACAACAAAGTTAAAGATTTAGTTCCTATTAAATGTAATAAAGTTTCAAGATTTTCTATCTTGTACCTGTTTTGACCGCTAACTTGTTGAACTTGTAACCTCTGATGACGTGGTTACCAATTTATGAAACATCTATAAAAGGGCTATGGCGAAGCGGACTATAAAATTGGCATCCACGCCATCAAATGTTACAAGAGCGATCAAAATGTTTAATGATAGAAATTTTGAAAACTTCGTTACATTAATTGAGAAAAAGAGATCTTTTGTTACACCGAATAAAAACAGTGAAAATTCCGTTACATTTTGATGCATTATGCCACATTACTGATCCTATTTTCAAATACTCCTTGCACCGAATAAGAGTCCAGACCTGACATGCCTCGCAAGAATGAAGTCGACGGATGAAAGAATTTGAAAACGTTTTAAGTTGACATGGGTAGTTTAGTAATTTACAAATCTTGACGCATATCCTTGATTCTTGTTCCACTTAGGTAGGGTTGCTTGTTCAGTAGTTCCATTAAGAGGCAACATTGAATCGCAAAGAGGTGAATCTCGTTTGGCAAAAAAAAAAAAAAAAAAAAGAGTACGCCTCTTAATGGTTCTAAAACCGTACGAATGATTTTGTATCTTAGGTCTTCCTTAACCATTCAACGCTCTAATTTCATTATAAACAATCACCAAATAACCATACATCATTTTTCATTATATCATAAGCACCTCTTAGTCATTCTGACCACTTAATCATCCTGACCACTTAATCATCCTGGTATCCTGCAACTGCCAAACAACCCCTTACTCAGTCTTCTGACTCTTCTCCCAATCTAGTTGTCGGGTCAAGCGTGGTAACGGGCTTCCGTCACGTCCCTCTTCAACGTACCAAACGCACCCATTGGGACCAATCAAGGATTTTAACAAATAAATCATAACTAGGTTCAACCATGGTTTCAATTAAATCTCACCTATTTCTACTCTTGCATTTCTAGGCAATAACAGAGCTACAATCGCAATGGTTATTGTATCGGTGGGCATGGCTCTACCGGCCATAGCAGCCTCCATCGCCATCGCGTGTTACATCTGCCGGAAGGACAGAAGGGTTTCCACCTGGATGGCAAGAAACACAACACCTCTCGATACCACCACAATGCCGCCAGAGACTGCCGCCGCCTTATGGCGGGGCAGTTTGACCATCGGTCTGGACCAATCGACCATAGAGTCCTACACGAAAGCCGTTCTAGGGGAAAGCAAACGCCTCCCAGGCCACCACGATGCATCGTGTGCAATATGCTTATCGGAATACAACGTTAACGAGACAGTCAGATGCATACCCGAATGTCGACATTGCTTCCATTCAGAATGTATCGATGAATGGCTGAAGCTGAAAGGAACGTGCCCGGTTTGCCGGAATTCACCTTCTCCGGCTCGTGTCGCCTTATAACATCTCTGTTTTTGGGTCGGACGGTTTAAACGACCTTTTTGACCTTCTAACAGTTTTGAGGACGTTATTCCGATACACAAGAATGCTGAAAAACCTGTCAGAATGTTATAGATTTGAAAGCAGTTGCAGGAGGTCATTTAGCTGAATAACCCTTCAATTTAATTTGTTTTGTTCGATACTTGATATCCGTCGCATTTTTTCTGTCCTTTTGGAGATAGCATATAATGACATTCTATATAGCAAATCAGTCAGTTGCACATCAAATTCAAATATCGAATCTAATGGTTCGTTTACCCAACACAAATGGGTCACCGGATCAGCGCTAACCGGGTAAGAGTGCGGTCTGCTCAGTGGAAGTTAAAATAATTGTAAAGAGGTCTATTAGCAAAGTCTAGAATATTCCATTCATAAATTAAAAAATGCATAAATTAAAAAATGCATAAATTAAAAAAAGCAAGCAAATGGTTATTGCTAGAAATATTTATAAGGTGTAACTGACTGGTTCAAAGTCAGATATATGGAAAAGGACAACATATCACAAACTATATGCTGTCACTTATTTATTAAACCCTCCATCTAAAAAAAATGCTAAAGATTGAATTCTGCCACAAATAATGCAATATTTTCTTCTCTATAAGAAGCCTTTGACATAATTTTCTACTTGCCCATTAATATCATATACGAAATATTGCTGAGATTGATCATGGTAGGCTTTCGCAATTTTGTCCTATTAAGTACTTAGGCATTTGATTATTTGTCAGAGAATTTAATTAAATTATGTATTCATGTATCAAGTCCGACATTACATGATACATGCTTATTAGAATGTTATCTAAAGGAGATGATTAGATGCATACCTCTGTGTAGACATTCCTTCCGCACCGAGCCTGTAGCACAGTATGCAAGAATTCACCTTTTCCTGCTCATGTTACAGATCATAACTTCGATAACAATTGCATGTCATTGTCATCTCATATTTCAGAGATAAAATGATTACTTTACCCACATGTGCAAGACATATGGGGAAGTTGAACGGTGAAATTTAACGTACGTTAGTGGGAGGGACCAAACCTAGCATTTTTGTATACCATGGGGGTTTTATTGCAATAAAAAATTTATAAGAACCAAAACCCCGAAAAACAACAAACCATAGGGACAAAAATTGCAATTTACTCTAATTTAATTAACCTCTAAAAGAAATGTTAGACGTGGTTAGCTAATACGTGCAAATTACTAGTCACCCAATACATAAGTTACGCATACAGAGGGACTCGATTTATGCAAACATCATCCTCTAAAGGTTAAACCAATATCATATCACTCGAATCATTTCAAAATGTACATCAAGTAACAAGAAAACAAGGAAACAAGCAAACCAAATGAATCCAGTGAACCCTGCAAAAAGTATGGTCTGAAAAGGGTCAGATATGCACAGACCTTACCTCTACCCAGAAGAGTAAAAAGGTTTAGAGAATAGGAACTTGCAACCAAAAACACGGATAGTCAAGAAACACAGCTCATATGTACCAATGATATAAACACTCTTTAGGCACCTAAACGATATTCATCGGGTTTATAGAGAACTATACTTTCTTGTGAGCTGAATTAGCATATTAAAGAGCTTTAATACATAACGTCAGAAGCAGAAAAACAGGAAAAGGGAACCTTTAAAACATACGATACATAACCAAGTAAAGCACTCTTAATCACTTCTTAGCGAGCAGCTTCTTTGGTAGCCTATCCACTGGCGTGGTTTTCAAAGAAAAAGCCTGGATGCACGTTCTTGCAAGGTACCGCCGCATTTTAATCCCCTTTCTTGAAGCTCAGATTTAAGCCTTTCCATGCCTAGAACCTAGAAGCCAATAAAAAGAAAATAATGTGAATAGAGCAGCCTTCTTTAGTTTTGCTTACTAATTAACACTTTTTGACAACTTATATGCATCGACAGCATAATTCACCCTTTATAACTCATACCAGATTACCAGTTGCCTTAAATATAGCCTTTCTCTATTGGAAATGTTACAAATATAAAAAGATGCAAAAAGGAAGAAAAATGTAGATGTGTTTGGTACACAGACAGAACATGAGTGGACAGAATAGAGTGAGGTAGGCAACTAGGCAGGTCACAGGTGAAAGAGTTATGCAAGAGGTTTTGAGGGTTTTAATTTAACATGGGCAGTTTAGTAATTTATTGATCTTGCCCCATCTTCATGTTTCCGTTCCACCTATTTTAGTGGGACAAATTCAGTCCTGGCATGTTCAGGTCTAATGTTGCATCCAACATGGGATAACAAGTTCTGTTTGTGGCCTAAATGTGTTACCAAGAAGATAGTTTTGTCAATTTCACTCTAAAATAAATGATCTAAGGATAATCTTTGCAGAAAGGATACCAAATTGAAAGAGATAAATGCAAAGAGAAAAGCAAATAGATTGAAACACACCTCCATCTCTGATGCTGTGTTGAACTCATCAAAGTTTAGGGGCTTCTCCAACTTGGGACAAGCATTCTCTGTAGAAACTTTTTCTTCATCGACTATTACTTTAGAATCAGAAAGTTTAGCTTCTTCAGCAGTGGTTCCATCCTCTTGCACAATTGACGCGCTCGACAGTTCAGACGCTTTTTCTTCCAAGTCACCCAACTTAGGTTTGGTGGATTTCTCCGTTTCAAGAGGGACGGTTGATTCGTTTGAATTCTTTACTATGCTCTCTTCATGTATCACTGATGCATCAACTGCTACATAATGAGGAAGTTCACCATTCAAAGATTTAACGGGTTCCAATTGTCCTTCTGCAACAGTCTCCTTCTCTTCCTCTGAAGCACTCTCAGATGAACAGCCCACTGAAGATTCTCCTTCAACTTTCCCACCAGTGACAGATGCCAAACTTCCATCTGCGTCCTTATTGGAGTCTGATTGGTTTTCATTGTTTGTAACAACAGATTTCTCATTCTCCTGACCAATATCATCGTCACTGTCTTCCTCATCCATGTCATCACTATCACTATCATCCAACTTTCTCTTTCCCATCCTACAAAATGAATGTATATGCATGTTATGGGGTTACATAACCTTGTCTTTTAACATCCATTATTCAAAAAAAAAATTGTGTATGAACCAAACAAACCCACTATATGTTTCTCGAAAACAGGGTCTTGGATGGATGGTTTTGTGTAAGTGAAAGGAAACAGACAATGACAAGGATAATCAAGACGAATGCATACTAAGCAACAAAAAAAGAAGGAAAAGGAAGAAGAAAAAACCAAAGAAAAGATATACCAAGTAAGAAAACACACAATCCCTCCATCCAACACAGGCCTCTGATACCCTAACTATCAACTAGGTAAACATCCTCACTCCCCCTAACTCCCTACTTCATAATTCCTATCCACTCTAGCTATAAGTCCCTAACTTAAATTTATTGCCATAGCCTTGCATCTCCAAGAACTCCTATCAGATGTCATATCCTTGGAAACGTCTAAATCTTACATGTCCAACCTCAATTGATCATCCCATGTCCTCCTCGTCTGCCCCTCGACCATAACATTCTCTACCATCCTCATTGGCGCTGCCATTGGTCTCATGCGCACTTATCAAACAAAGCTACCTCGTCCAATATCCTGTCTAATAAGGTTCACTACAAGTCCATCTAAGCATCCTAACTTCTGCAATTGCCAACTTACTCTCAAGGACTATGCTATAAAACACATCCCCTATTCAGTCAGCAGATAATGCTACCAATGTACTCACTATTTTTCTTCTTGAAATAGTGTATTTGTTCGTATGTCTTCAAAAGAGAGTTATTCGTTTGTACTAATTATAGCGGCAACCAAAATTAGCACAAAAAAACAATCCAACATCTTTGCACACAAATACTCTTCCAAGAAGAAAAAATAGTGAGTTCATTGGTGAGATTTTCAATTGCCATATGTCGAGAACAAAAATTAACAAATACATCAAAAATGTTTTCTAAGTATTCACCTCATTTTACCAGCAAAGATGTTCATCCTTAATCCTAATTGCAAGCATGCACATGAACAAATAGCATTCACCTCCAAACATTTACCCTTCAATTTCCATGGAAGGGGATGAAGTTTATTATCATTTTCACTTATAAGCTATGTCGTTGCAGCAGTGGTACAGCTGTTCATATAATATTCTCAGAATTATATATGTATAATATATATATATATATATATATAGAGTAAAGTTCAAATGTGAACTCAATTTGGTTGTGAACATGAGGACGAATCTCAGCCACTCATCCGGTCAATAAAGGCGGCTTTGACCGGGTCCCCTCCTTTAACAATCTCCACCCTCCCATGAATCACGTCAATCCTCCGTGATTGCGTCCGCCGTAACCGAAGATGTGTGGCTTATATTCGTCCTCACGTTCACAACCAAAATTGAGTTCACATTTGAACCCAACCCTATATATGTGTGTGTGTATATATATATATGCATACACATAATTTAACATATAAAAATCAAAATAAAAGCCCAAAAATGCAAGCATTAGATTCAAAAGAGCCCCAATTGAGAATTTCAGTACTGCGGATCGCTATTTTACCAAATATTGGTGAAAGAGCGCTAAACTGTCACTCTATTTTACCACCCATATTTTGATCATGGTACACTATAACACCTATTGCACCGCAATTAAGAGCATAGATTCTAAGGCATTCCTAGGTCTTTCAAATTTGTCTCTATCAAAATATGCTTATAGTCGAAGAGTTAATATTCATAAGCACTGAACTTATCAACTTACCAAATCTTAAGTTTCTTCGATTTCGAACCGCCATCATCTTCCACATCTTCCCCCACAACCTTCCTCTTCGATTTCAGAAATCCACCACCAAGCGATGCCCTAACCGACTTATCAACATCCTCCATACACTTTGCCGAATCCTTTCTATACTTCTCCACATACTTCTCCGTCCCATCGCCACCGCCTGCCTTCTTCACCGTCTTCGCCTTCTTCTTAATGAAATCCTCCGCCGCCTTCTCCAGCTTCCTCTCCTTCTCCTCAGCCAACCACTCCTCCATCTTCTTCTCCGCGTTCACGTGCCTCAACCTCCGGCCACTCATATCGCGACACGCGTCGAAGTTGTTCGTCTTCTTCTGCCCGGCCTTCGTCGCCGCTCCACGGAGCAACGATCCGAACCCGCCCTTCCCTCCACGGAGACGGAGGAGCAGGTGGACGGTGGACGGCGGAGAAGAACTAAACAACACGCCGTCGTCGAAGAGCGTTCTGCCGTCGCATAAGAGGAGCTGGTGATGTGCCGGGATCGACGTTAGGGTTTCGATTCGAGCCATGATGGATGAAATGGAGATTATTGGGGTTTCGAAAGTTAGGGTTCGTGATTTACCATCCAATAGCTTTGCGAAAACCTGGTAGATTTTCGACTGAGATTGATCCATCACAATCGATCCAATTCCAACTGAAGAACAACACGCTTTGATCAATCGATCGATCCAATTCCAAACTGAAGAACGCTTTTTGATCGAATGTGAGTGAATTGATTGTGTTTGTGGATATGGAGATATGAGCCCTAATTTGGTTTCTAATCGGGTCTTGACGGTTGACCCGGATAACTTCTCGTTAATTTTCATCTTGGGTCCCTTATAATTGAAGCACAAGCGAAATCGAGCCATTAAGATTAAATAATTCCCATTTTAATCCTCCTACCACCTAGATAAGTTCATGTTGCCCCTACCGAGAAACATGTCACGTAGATGACATCCCGATTGGATTTAACGGGATGGGAGTTTCGCAGTTCGAATATGTAAATGACTAAATTCAAACTGCATAAGCTATAACCTGTAAGATATTGGGTTAATCCACCAGTTAGGGGCATCCATGTTGAATAAGAAATATAATAATATGATTTATAAATAAGTTTGTACCATGGTATTGTGATGGCTTGTTGTTTGGAACATTGGATATATAACCATATGATTAATGAACCGTCTTGTTTGGATTTGCAGTTGGACTAAAAGCACAAGGTTTTTCATCAGTTGGATTGAAGGATATTGCTGACAATTATGCATCTGAGGAGTTTTGCGTGATGACTTTAGATCCTCACTTGCTCTTTTATTTTACCTTTTTTGTCTTTAGGTCGTTTTATGGGTTCAATACTTTTGTACATCTTTTTAATCTTTTTTTGAAGGTTATCCTAGGCCATGTCTAGACTAATCCCGACAATTTATGACTCTAAGACATGATAACTCAGTGGCCACAATTGTTGTGTACGCCTAGATAAATCCTGTTAATGTTGTTTCATACTTTAATCTTTATTATTGTTGTGCATTATGATTACCTATTTTCATGGTTCTAAAAGTTGCGACATGGTATAAGATTATCTCGACCATTATTGGTATTAACATGGTACCAAAACTAAACCATCTAACATATATATCAATCATACCAATTAAATTGCTACCAATTATAGTTGGTTGGTAATACCATACCAAGTATACAAAGCTGGTGGGTATACAATATTGGAAATCATGTACCACGGTGCCAACTTGTTTAATTATTTATTAGCTTTTGAAATTTATATGTATTAAATATTATATTGTTACCTTCAATTATTAAATTTAAGCATTCGAATACTTGTAAGTTTTATTTATTGTAATTAAAAATATTTAAACATCGCTTGTGTTGCCTAAGAAGTCAATATCACTCAAGTTTTGAGCATAAGGACAAGTTTTCATATACTTAATGTTGATCCAGCTCTCCTAAGATCTGATGAAATGATAATGATCCTGAATCTTTACTTAGTGAATAGGTTTTTACTTCTGTTATAGCTTGAGGAATTATCACTGAGTCTGTTCAGTGATATTCTATGTTACTGATGCTGTAACTTAACTTTATAGATTTCAGGATCAGGATCAGGAGACTAACGAGTCTGTTCTGCAGTCTACTGATCCTGTCCACTGAAGTGAAGACCTCCTCCTGAAGACATTAAGATCATACACAAAGAACCATCAGCGACGTCGAAGAAATAGCTGATGACAGGAACAGCATGCTCGTGATCTGAAGACGGAACTCAGTGATAGCAATCTGTTCACCATCGTATGACATCCTGAAGATTCATCAGGATACACGTGACCCTGAACTTCCTCAGTTTCAGGACTCTAGTCACTGATCAGTATCCTGATCCTGAAGGATTAGAATAATGTCTTAGTCTAATGCACAAAAGGATTATCCGCCTTTTCTGACACAATAGTACATAAGGGCAGTTACTTTACTGTTCCCTCCGTACTTATCAGACCTTAAGGCAACTGTTTACAAACATCCTCTTTTGCACACCATGCTAAGAGTATTTGTTTATAGTAAATAGTACAACAGACCACTCACATTGTGACACGTCACAATAGTAGGTCTGCATGCATTTAATGCATGGAGTATAAATAGGACGTGAAGAGATGTTCTCCATACTTCTTCTTCATCCTAAAATACTCAAGTCCTTTCTCTCTTATTCCCTCTATCTTCTTTCTTTATTCTCTTCTCACTTAGTGCATAGTGAAAGAACTTAGATTGTTTAGTTTAGACTAATTGTCTTTTCTATTTCCGCAACAATCTGTAAATTCATATTGTTTATAAAACAAGAATTTAAAAGTGAGAAAATTGTGTGATTATATTCAACCCCCCCTTCTATAATCCCAAACACTATCCTTACTTGAAGGTCACCTACTTGGGACCAACAAGTGGTATCAGAGCAGATACAAGCTCTAATTTTCTTCCTAAGAAAAATCTTGTGATCCTCTCTCTTCTTATTCTATGGCTCTTCAAGCTAAGGATAACTACTTTGATACCGGCTCTGCTGGAAAGCCTCCTCGGTTTAACAAAGACAACTTCTCTCTTTGGAAAACCAGGATGGAGCTTTTCCTCTCTGGTTCTGATCCCCAGATTCCTTACTTTCTGGAAAACGGACCACATGTGCCTACTCAAAACCGTCCACCCCATTCCTGCTGCTGGTGGCCAACCAGCTGTTCCTGAAAGACAGCTGGTGAAGCTCGTAACTGATTGGAATGATGAGGATAGACGCCTGGTCAACATTGACACCAAGGCTAGGTCTCTCATCGCCATGTCACTCCCTGACGATGTATTCCACTCTGTCTGTCACCTTCGCTCTGCTAAGGAGATATGGGACACTCTCTGTGTTCAATATGAAGGTACTGCTGTTCTTATGGAATCAAGAAAGATTTTCTTGGTTCGTCAGTACGAAAGCTTTATTCATCAGAAGGATGAAACTCTCTCCCAGCTACATCAGAGATTCAACTGTCTTCTGATTGATCTGAAGACCATCGGTACTACCTACTCTAACTCTGAGGTGGTTACCAAGTTCATGGAAGCTCTTCCTGAACATTGGGAAATTTACACCTCCTGCCTAACTATGTCAAAGGACATAAAGACACTCACCCTAAGTGAGTTGTACGGTATTCTTCTGAACCGTGAACAACAGAAGAAACTGAAAAAGAATCTCATAAGAGATTCTAAAGAATCCAAAAGCACATCTGTTGCATTGGTTTCTGATTCAGTTCCTCCTGTTGCTGCCACTTCTTCCTCAGTAACTATTACTGAATTAGAATCTTCTGACTCTGACATGTCAGAAGATCCTGAATTCAATGAATCTCTTGCTCTTTTAACCAGATCTTTCAAAAAGTTTGCCAAAAAGGGAAACTTCCACAAAAAGAAACATCTTTCTATTACTGACAAGCCTAAGTCAGATCCTGTTGACAAGGCCACTGCTATCTGCTACAACTGTCAGGGCAAAGGACACTTTGCTAATGATTGCAGGTACAGGAAAAGTCAGTTTGCTCCCTCCTCTGCTAAATCTTCTTCTAAGAACCCCAAGTACCAGCGCCTGAAGGAAAAGTACAAGAAGATGAAAACTCAGCGTAAAGGCAAAGGTCTAATCGCAGAAGACTGCGACTGGGATGATGTCTCCTCTGATGACTCATCTGATGAGGAAGACACTCAAGTGGCACTGATGTCCATTATTGAGGAACCTATGTTAGCTCTCATGGCTAAGATAGAAGAGGTTCCTGAAGAGATTCCTCCTCAGGATCCTGAAGCTTCTTCTTCCACAACTCCTGAAGCTTCCACCTCTGCGACTGATTCTTCCAGTCAGGTACCTATTCCTCTCATCCCTCTTGAAAGCCTAACTCAGTTGGACCTGGTCACTCTCGATCTTTACAAAGCCCTTAATGGTAAAACCTCTGCCGAAAAAATGAATATTGATCTTAGAGGACAACTCAAAGAATGTCAAGAAAAATTAAAACAGCTTACCATTATGGAAGAAAACTATAAGGACCAGGTCACTGTAAACAAAACTCTTTGTATTGAAAGAGAATTGGCTCTTGCTGCCAAAGAAAAGGCCCTTGCTCAATTAAATGCTGAAAAAGTCACCATCAAAGGATGGAGTGACGCCTCTGAAAAAGTTGATGAAATATTAGCTTCAGGGAGGCCTGACAAAAGCAAAAGAGGTCTTGGATTCACTCGTGGATACAAGAAAGAAGAAACTAAGTCTGATAGTTCCATGCTCAAATTTGGAAAATTTGTTTCCTCTATTCCTCTTCCTAATACTTCTGAAAACACCCCTTCTTCTTCTTCTAACACTCACCCTGAAGGTGCTCCTAAGAGCAAAAAGAATACAGTTAAGGATAAATCCAAAACTGAAACACCTTCAAAGACCAAGGGTCCTAAACCCAAGAATAAAGTTCTGGGTGGTGGTCCTTCAGTCTCTGGAACTAAGTCTCTTTCTCAGAGTCCTGCTCCCAGACTGAAGATTGACCTGAAGCAAACGACTAAGGAGAAGACTCTAATTCCTCCTCTATCAAATGCTAAAGGCATACTTGGTGCAGGTCCTGCTCACCTAAAGTTCAAAAACTTTCTGGACCACACTAAACGCTTTCAATATCGCAAATGTTATCACTGTGGATTAAATGACCATATTGCGAGTAAGTGTTCTGATGCTACCAAAGCTGAAAAATCAGCTAAGGTAAAGAAAATTCCCAAGACTGTGAAATCAGTCAAAGGAAAGAAGGTTGTCAAGACTGTTCCTTCAGTCAAGACTCCAGCCTCCTGTACTGATACTTCAGTAAAGGCTGACACTGACTCAACCAGTCCTACTGATAATCCTGGATCCATAGTTCTATGGGTACCAAAGAAAACTTAAACTCTATATTTTACAGGATAAGGGCATCTGGTACTTGGACAGTGGATGCTCTCGACATATGACTGGTTCTAAATCTGTCCTCACTAACTACCGTGAAGAAAGAGGTCCTGCTGTGACCTTTGGCGGAAACGGTAGAGGCCAAACCCGAGGGTATGGCACTCTTACCAACGGAGTAACTACTTTCAAAAGAGTTGCTTATGTTGAAGGCCTGATGCATAATCTTCTGAGCATCAGTCAACTGTGTGATAAGAATCACAAAGTTTCTTTCTCTAAGAAAAAGTGCAAAGTCAAGAACAGAAGAAAGGAAGTCATTCTCACTGGTGTAAGACATGCTGATATCTACATCATCAACATGAATACTTCCACTGATAACTTCTGTTCCGTATCACGTGCTTCCACTGATATGAATTGGCTCTGGCACAAGCGTCTCTCTCATCTCAACTTCAAGACGCTGAATCAACTCTGCATCAACAACCTGGTTATTGGTCTTCCTGACTATCGCTACACAAAGGAATCTCTTTGTTCAGCATGTGAGAAAGGAAAACAGACCAGGGCTAGTTTCAAGTCCAAACAGATTTCCTCCATCAGCTCTCCTCTACAACTTCTCCACATGGATCTCTTTGGACCCGTTAATGTCCAATCCATTGGTGGAAAGAAATATACTCTGGTAATCGTAGATGAATATTCCAGATATACGTGGGTTTTCTTCTTACGTGCCAAGAGTGATGCTCCTGAAGAAATCATCCTGTTCGTCAGGAAGATGGAAAGACTCAACAACCTTGCTGTTCGATCAATAAGAAGTGACCATGGGACTGAGTTCAAAAACAGTACCCTGGAATCTTTCTTTGAACAGAAAGGTATCTCTCAAAACTTCTCCTCTGTGAGAACTCCTCAGCAAAATGGTGTTGCTGAAAGACGGAACAGGACGCTGATTGAAGCTGCGAGATCTATGCTGAGTGAAGCCAACCTTGCCACTCAGTTCTGGGCTGAAGCCGTAAATACTGCTTGCTATACTCAGAACAGATCTCTAATTGTCAAGCGTTTCAGAAGAACTGCTTACGAACTCTTTCGTAACAGGAAACCATCAATCGAACATCTCCATATCTTTGGTTGTGTCTGCTACATCCTGAACAACAAAGATAATCTTGGAAAGTTTGATTCCAAATCTGATGATGGAATTTTCCTCGGATACTCATCCATTTCTAAAACTTACCGTGTGTTCAACAAACGAAGACAAACCATTGAGGAAACGATTCATGTCAAGTTTGATGAATCGGGTCCTACCTTTCCTCACCCAAATGATAATACTGAAATCAATCAGTGGGCTGACTCTTTCTTTCAAGTCCCTGAACCTCCTATTGCTGATCCTTCTCCTCAAGACCTTCCTGATGGTTTTGAAGAAAATCCAATACCACCCTCTGATATAACCACTCCACCTCTCATAAATGCCACCCCTATCACTCAAATCACACCACCTGAACCTGATCAACCCACTAACAGTGAAGACTTCTCTCAAACCACTGTTAGTGAACCCTCTCCTAACAATCTTCTTCCTGATCCATCATCCAATGAAGCATCTACTTCAGGACAGGTGTATCAACCACCTGCTCTCCGATGGACCAAAGATCATCCCATTGATCAAGTTCTTGGAAACCCTTCTTCTGGTGTGAAAACCAGACGTCAGGCTGGTAACGTCTGTCTTTATGTAAATTTTATCTCTGAAAATGAACCTAAAGAAATAGATGATGCCTTGCATGATCCTGCCTGGGTCTCAGCCATGCAGGAAGAGCTAGCAGAGTTCATCAGAAACAATGTCTGGCTTCTCGTCCCTAGGCCTCGAAAACGTACAATCATTGGTTCCAAGTGGATTTTTCGAAATAAACTTGATGAGATTGGTACAATCATTCGAAACAAGGCTCGCCTTGTGGCTCAGGGATACAGGCAGGAAGAGGGCATTGATTACGATGAAACTTTTGCTCCTGTTGCTAGGCTCGAAGCAATTCGACTCTTCCTAGCTTTTGCAGCACATATGAACTTCAAGGTTTATCAGATGGACATTAAAAATGCCTTTCTGAATGGAAAACTTAATGAAGAAGTCTATGTGGCTCAGCCTCCTGGCTTTGTAGATCCTAAGTTCCCTGATCACGTCTACAAGTTAAACAAGGCTCTCTATGGGTTAAAACAGGCTCCTCGTGCCTGGTATGATACCCTCTCAACCTTTCTTCTCTCTAAAGGTTTTGTTCGTGGAAAGATTGATAGCACCTTATTTCTAAAGAAATATCCTAAGCATATCCTTCTTGTCCAGATATATGTCGATGACATTATCTTTGGATCCACCAATCCCAAACTCTGCGAAAAGTTTGAGTTGCTCATGAAATCTGAATATAAAATGTCTATGATGGGCGAACTAACATTCTTTTTAGGACTTCAGATCAAGCAATCTGAAAAGGGAATTTTCATCAATCAAGGTAAATATGTACATGAGATGCTGAAGAAATTTGATCTCACATCCTGTACACCGATGAAGACTCCAATGGCTCCTCCTCTGTCTCTTGACAAGGATTCCAAAGGGAAACCTGTTGATGTGACTCTCTATAGAGGAATGATTGGCTCACTGCTGTATCTTACAGCGAGTCGTCCTGATATCATGTATTCTACATGTCTTTGTGCTCGTTATCAGGCTGAACCCAAAGAATCCCATCTGACCGCTGTAAAGCGGATCTTCAGATACCTGAAGGGAACTCCTAACATGGGTCTTTGGTACTCCAAGGACTCAGGGTTCGATCTAACAGCTTATTCTGATAGTGACTTTGCAGGATGTAAGATCGACAGGAAAAGCACCACTGGTGGTTGTCACCTATTAGGTGGCAAGTTGGTGAGTTGGACTAGCAAGAAGCAGAACTCTGTGTCCACATCAACTGCTGAAGCTGAATATGTTGCAGCAGGAATATGTTGTGCTCAGGTCCTGTGGCTGAGAAATCAACTTCAGGACTATGACATACAACTCTCCAAAATTCCTATCTTCTGTGACAACACTTCAGCAATAGCCATCGCTAACAATCCTGTCTTACACTCTAAGACAAAGCACATTGAAGTGAGATATCACTTCATCAGGGATCATGTGATGAATGGTGATATTGAACTCCATTTTGTCCCTACTGAATATCAGCTTGCTGACCTCTTTACCAAACCACTGGATGTGACGCATTTTAATATGCTCCTCAGTGAACTTGGGATGTTAAATCCTGAAGAATAGAAGTTCTCAGGACAAACAGTTGTTAAAGTCCTTATGAAAATATTCTCTCAGGACCTCTTTTCTTAACAACTCCTGAATAACTCTTCTTCAGAGGATGACTCTATTCAGTACTTACAAAATCTTTGTTCAATATCCGAATACTGATGATTCTCAGGTAAGTATTTCTTCCCTCTGCTACTGAAACCTTATCGCATTAAATGTGATAAGAGGATTTTCCCAAAACAGTACTTATCTGATAAGTACTCTGATTCCCATAAAACATATCTTTCACCAAAATGGAATCATCCCCTGAAAAGGTGGTTTTTATCTTTTCAAATAAAACAAACTTTTCATCTGCACTGACACGTAATGGGACGTTTCCTGTTCCCCACTACGTGTGTCAGGCGCGTGAACGCGCGTCGAGCTTCTTTTTCATCATTACGTTTGAATTTAGCCGCTCTTTTCTCTCTCATCCTTTTTCTCTCTCCTACCACGAGGTATAAAAACCCCATTCGTAATCTATTTTTCTCTTTACGCTCACATAATTCTCTCTAAGCATTCAAGCAAGAAAAAGCAAGAATCTGCATTCTCAAGAACACCAAGAACACACACTTACCACTTCTTTAACAAGATCAACGTAAGTTTCCTTATGTTCTTTGTTCTTTCCACAATCTAAGTTGACATTCTTCTCTAAAAACAACTTATTTTGATAAACGTTTTTCCAAAAACCCTAAGATCACTTCGTTTGATATTAGTTTTCCCAAAATCTTCTAAGATTTTTGTTAAAACTGTTTAACATGATTTTTCTTATTTCTTTTAAGAACAATCATAAACTCCTATTTTGATATCTATTCATCAAAATAGAAGTTCTTTTTAATACCAAAACACATTCCTTTTGTGTATTTTGGTATCTAATCTATTCTAAGTATAAAGGATTTCACCATTTTTATGAACATATTTTGTGTTCATTGAAAAATGAAGAAAAATGCATATTTTGGACTCTTAATCATCCATATATGTTATTTTTATGTTTTTAACAGGATGGCTGCTACTACATCCACATCTTTGGACGCCCAGCTCTCCTCTGAGGCCACACCTCTGCAAGCTACTGAGAGCTTGCCAATCGTCATTCCACAACATGACGTCCAGTTCAAACAGAACAACGTCATAGGACTTTTCGACATCCCAGCAGACAAAGACTATCTGCTGCCTGCCAAGGAATTCCTGTTGAACAGCCCTCTGAAGACGGCTTTCACCCTTGACCCGAAGCTGAACAAGCCAATGCTGCAACAACTTTGGTCAACAGCCACTGTTGCCAAGGAGAAGAATGCAAAAGGTGTCCTGCGTGAGGTCATCAAATTCCAAATCAAGGAAAACATCATTTCCTTTGGTTTCGGAACCCTCAGGAACGTGCTCAACTTCCCAAAGAAGAAGCGCTTCCCTCCTGTCCCCACCGCTGACGAGATCGTCGAGCTCCTGGACACCATAGGCTACCGATGGCCTGTGAACAAGGAAGGCGTCCTGCTACCCAAGACGGGTGCCACTGTCCATAAGTCAGGACTAAACGCTACGTTCTATTATATATGGAACACGTTTGGCCTGTGCTTATCGGGCAAGACAGGGAGCACGGAGCAGTTCCCTATGGTCATTCAGCAGATGGTCTTCTCTGCGATCAAGAATCGCGAGTTTGACTATGCTCGCTTCATCTGGGAAGACATGGTGAAGAAGGTCCGGAGCAAGACCCGGGTCGTCAACATGGCCTTCCCCAGATTCTTCTCGGCCGTCCTGGAACTTCACATGGGGGAAAACTACCCCAAGATTGGGAACTCAAACAACTACTCTCTGGGACCCAGGTTCCTGGAACAAGTTGCTCATCATCCTGACGACGTCCCTCTCTCCGACGTCCTGGTCGTTCCTGAACCTCTTCAGGATCAGGATGCTGAACCATCCACCTCTCCAACCGCTGGTACGTTTTCTCTCATCTCTTCCAAACCACATTCTTCTACTTCTATGCATGCTATGTCAGTAGCTAACCCCATACTGACTTCCCCAGCTGCAACAACAACTTCTGCGCTCCAGAAGCGCCCCCAACCATCTTCTGCTACTCCTCCACCTCCTCCAAAACGCGCCAAGTCTAGGGCGCTCAAGAAAAAGAAACAGGCGGCCGGTAAGAAATATTACATTACCCTGCCCCAGTACTTTAATAAACCATTTCCTTTATCTAAAAGTTCTTCCACTGCAGATATTCCTATCTCTGCTCCTATTCCACAAGAACCTGAGGTGGTTCATCTTGAACCCTCAGAGAATGAGGGGGGTAATCGCTCTGATACCCTCCAAGCCTCAGGTAATATTTTTAAGCAATCTATTACTATTTCTTCTTCTATGAAAGCTAATGAGTCTTCTAGTACTCACTTAGCTACTATATCTACAGGTTCTTTAGGACCAGGTTCTGAAGGGCATCAAGATGACCCCTTCAATGATTTCGTTCTAACGGATGCCGAGCATCAGCTGAACACAGCTGAGCTTCGCAGGCAGTCCGCTGAACGGAACCTGCAGGAAGCCCGCACAGCCTTCCAGCAGAAGGAGGCAGAGCACTCAGCAAGTCTCCAGACTTTACAACAGGAGCTTGCTGCTGCCAAAGCTGCTGCAGCCGCTGCTGAAGCCGCCGCCGCCAGTGCCACTGCCGCCGCCGTCGCCGCAACTCCGCCGCCCACGGCCGTCACCCTCTCCATCCCTTGTCTGGATAACATCCACGACAAGGTTTCTCAAGTTGCCTCCTCCTCCACCAACCTTCAGGCATCTATTGATGACCTGAAGGCCACGGCTCTCCCTGCGCTCTCCACAGAGATCATCAACAGCACCAACTCTCTCACCACCTTCCAATCAACGGTGGTTCAGAGGTTGGATGCTCAGGAAGCTGCCATTCGCGCCATCCAGGAGCAGGTGCAAGGGCTCTCCTCTGCTGTCAACGCCCTCACCTCTGCTCCTGCGCCGCCTCCATCCTTCACCACGGCGGACAGGGAGGTATTGCAGTCCCTGATCTCATCATCCTTCATCCAGCGCAAAGTCCTCAGCGACATGGCCTCTCTCCTCCAAAGGAGTGTATCAACAGCTGCCTTAGTGCAGGCACCTGTTGAGGGGGAGAGACAGCCCCGAGACCATTCAGCCTATTCCCCCTCCACCAACTGGAGAACCACTGAAGCCGGGGGGAATAATGAAGAAGACGATGATGATGATGAAGATGATGATGATGATATAGACGATGACATCTTCGTCGAAAAGGTTCCTGCTTCTGCGCCCATTCCAGGGCTCGCACAACCTCAGGGGGAGAACCCTGATGCCTCTGGTATGTCTCTACTACCACCCTCTCCCTCTACCTCTGATAACCAACCTATCTCTGTTCTTCTTAAAACCAAACCTACCCCTGAAACCATCACCTTAGACTCCTCACCTGAAGACTCCCCTCCTAATAACCTTCAAATGGTTATCTACCAACCTCCTAAACTACCCTCTCCTGAACCATCTCCTGAAATCACCTCTCACACTGAACCTGAACCTGAACCCAATACCCTAGCCAATCCTGAAGATATTAACTATGGTTCTGTCACTTGTGACATTATTCGCCTAATGGAGAATAGTCCAAATGAACAGACCAGGGCTGAATTAGCTTCTATGACCTTCAGAGTCACACCCCTCAACCAAGAAACCTTTACTACCCGTCCTTCAACCCGTTTCAACCAAGAAGCCTCTTCATCCAGAACCCCTGAAATCCGAGCCACCCCTGAAACAATATGCCTTTCATCAGATGATGAATTCATCTCTGATGACTTCTCTACTCCTGCTTCTTCACCCAGATCTCCTCCCTCAAATTCTCCTAGATCTGAAGGTGAAAATTACCCTGACAGTTCCTTTGCCATTGACAGGGATGGGCGCTTAGACGCCGTGATAGAGCGACTCGAGAGTACAAGAGTAAAAATCCCTCTTCGTACCTCTTGTGACTCTGAGTTCGCCTATCTCTCGCAGGAGGAGTACAACGAAGCTGTACAGGCTCAACTAGAGCATAATAAGAAGCAGAAGGAAGCTTTCCTCTCTGCCCAAGCCGCTCGAAGGCTTGCATCGGATTTTGTAGATGAAGATGCAGAAATAAGTGCAGATCCTATCCTTGCACAGAAGGCTGTTCTGAAGGTCTTCAACAAAAATGCAGAGATACAGACTGGAGAAGTAAATGCTGAGCTTGACTGGTGCAGAGATCGGTTACACCTCCGAAAGCATGGTGCTGCCATCTCAGGAATCCATCTTCGCCGATCTAGAGGCAAGAAAGGTAATCCTGGCAAAACCTGGATCACAGTCAAACGCTCTGGAGTAAAGGACGTAGAGCACACTCTGGACAAGTTAGATCGTTACAACTTGTCAGAGTGGAACGAAATCAGATCCCTGCTTCCCAAAGCCAACAAGAACTATCGGGCTGAAGTAGAAGAAGTCATTGAAGGACTTATTGCTCGCATCAGAAGGACAACTGAAATACCTGATGACCTGCTCCATCACTCTCCACTCCTATCTCAGCAGCCTGTTCGAAGATCTGCAGGCACCTCTACAAGAAGACCAACTCCCTGTCTTCCCAGAATGGTTGTTAAACCTCTGGACCTCTCGATGCTTGATCTTTCATTCCCTCTTGGAATCTCTCTATCTGAAGGACAAGTAATCAGAGAACCTGTTCATGGCATTTGTGTTAGCAATAACTCAATCCTACGCTTTCAACGCTTCAGTGAGCTACACATAGCGCCCTATGAACATCTTTTGACAGTTCTCTTCACTGCACAACAAGATAAGAAAAATCCAGACAACAAAGAGATCATCCGCACTGTCAGAGCTATACTTGATCACAGACTTGCCTTCAGCGACACTCCTGTTCCTGTTTGCGTCAAGACTGAATACATTAGCGAAGAATCTGATAGTTAGATATTTTGTAATTTTTCTTTCAGTACTCCTGTCATGTACTCTTGTATTTTCCTTACTCTTGTAATATTTAAATGAGATTAATGAGAATGCAATTCAGTGCATTGTACTTCATTCCATCATAGTACTGAAAAAGATCCCTCAAAACAGTAAATGGGACATGTACCTTTATGAGTTCTATTTCCTACTGTTTAGTTCTAGACTTAGATTTATTTCTAACTTTTCTAGTTTAAGACAATTACTCTGTTGTCTTATCATTATCATTTAGGGGGAGATTGTTGATCCAGCTCTCCTAAGATCTGATGAAATGATAATGATCCTGAATCTTTACTTAGTGAATAGGTTTTTACTTCTGTTATAGCTTGAGGAATTATCACTGAGTCTGTTCAGTGATATTCCATGTTACTGATGCTGTAACTTAACTTTATAGATTTCAGGATCAGGATCAGGAGACTAACGAGTCTGTTCTGCAGTCTACTGATCCTGTCCACTGAAGTGAAGACCTCCTCCTGAAGACATTAAGATCATACACAAAGAACCATCAGCGACGTCGAAGAAATAGCTGATGACAGGAACAGCATGCTCGTGATCTGAAGACGGAACTCAGTGATAGCAATCTGTTCACCATCGTATGACATCCTGAAGATTCATCAGGATACACGTGACCCTGAACTTCCTCAGTTTCAGGACTCTAGTCACTGATCAGTATCCTGATCCTGAAGGATTAGAATAATGTCTTAGTCTAATGCACAAAAGGATTATCCGCCTTTTCTGACACAATAGTACATAAGGGCAGTTACTTTACTGTTCCCTCCGTACTTATCAGACCTTAAGGCAACTGTTTACAAACATCCTCTTTTGCACACCATGCTAAGAGTATTTGTTTATAGTAAATAGTACAACAGACCACTCACATTGTGACACGTCACAATAGTAGGTCTGCATGCATTTAATGCATGGAGTATAAATAGGACGTGAAGAGATGTTCTCCATACTTCTTCTTCATCCTAAAATACTCAAGTCCTTTCTCTCTTATTCCCTCTATCTTCTTTCTTTATTCTCTTCTCACTTAGTGCATAGTGAAAGAACTTAGATTGTTTAGTTTAGACTAATTGTCTTTTCTATTTCCGCAACAATCTGTAAATTCATATTGTTTATAAAACAAGAATTTAAAAGTGAGAAAATTGTGTGATTATATTCAACCCCCCCTTCTATAATCCCAAACACTATCCTTACTTGAAGGTCACCTACTTGGGACCAACACTTAACTTGAAGTTAGTACAAAAGTAGGAGCAATAGAAAAAAGTTAACACTATGTGACTCTCAAAGTACCCCTGGACAAGTCATTGAGTCTGAGATAATTGCTCAACCTTCTGAAGATGGTGAGCTAGTGAATCATCTAATGAAAACCATTGCGTTGAGAAGAAAAAATCTGGAGGATTCACTATTTGTCCAGACTTTATTGACTTGTGTTTAAATTTGAGAATAATTCAAAAAGAAAAGTCCTTGAATGATGAAGGTATGTTTTACTAAATGTTTATTATGTATTACCAATAATCAAAATAACAAAAGATTTTTTTTGGAAAAAGAATGTGTTTTTACAGGATGAAAATTGTTATCGGTATATCTATTGGTAGTTCGGTAATCATTCTTTTCCATATATATTGTTGGTTTTTTATCAAATGATATTTATTTTAAAGACTATATCATATACCAAGGTTCTAAATGGCGTGAGGCGTGGCGTGGCGGCGAGGCCACACCTCAAGCCTTACGAGTAAAGGTTAGGCCATGGCGTTTTTTAAGGCGTGGCTTAAGGCGGTAAATTTGTATAGAATATATAAGTATATATATGTGTCTATGTTTATGTATATGAATAAAATGGTAGAATAGAAGAATTTCTAAATTATAATATATATTAACAGGCAAATTCTAACCGATACGAATGGAAAGAATCTAATTGAAGTTCGAGATACCCAGATTCAAAAAATAAAAATTACACATTTTTAATGTCAAGGCGCGCCATGGGGGGAAAAGGCATGCCATAACGTGCCTCAATGAGCTCGACGCCATACATCGACGCCATGGGGGTTAACGTGGCGGCAAGGTGGCGCCATGGCGTGCCTCTTAGCCGACATATTTGCAGGGATTAGTTTTGACAACTTTGTATTTTATAATGTTTATAATTATCTGTAATTATTAGATAGATCTTTTCCTATTTTAGTGGTAGGGTTTACATAGGTTTCTTCCCCTATTTAAAGGGCTGCAGTTTATTGTATGCATTCATTCAGAAAATAATATACCATAGAAACTTTGATGCATTGAATCCTTCTGATCTAAGTGGTGCCTTTAATACAATGCAGTTGAACTACACGGATCCCAACTACTACTTCGACACCGGCGCTGAGCAACATGTCACCGACAACCGAGGTATGATCCAACATCCCAATTCTTTTCCTGTTCACACGAAACTTCTTGTTGGTGATGGCAATGTTTTACCTATTGCGGGGTCCGGTACAGGTTTTCTTGCCATATACAACCGTAACTATATTTTACCAAATATTCTTTACAGTCCACAAATCATCAAAAACCTTTTGTCTGTTCGTAAGTTTACCCGTGACAATGATGTTTCTATTGAATTCGATCCTTTTGCTTTTTCCTTGAAGGACCTCAAAAAGGGACGTCTCCTGTCACGCCACAATAGCACGGGCAATCTTTATCCAGTTACGCCACCAACACTTCCGCCTCAAGCCTGCTCACTCACATCTACCTCCTCACCTTGGCATGATCGACTTGGACACCCTAGCGCTCAAGTCTTAGATCTTCTTAGTCGTCATTTTAATTTTTCATGTAATAAAGATCATGTCTTTTTTTTTTTTGCAATTCTTGTCAATTGTCCAACAACAAACGTTTACCATTTTATGAATCTAATTCTTTTACTTTTACCCCATTTGATATCATTCATTGTGATTTGTGGACTTCACCCATTGCCAGTAAAACCGGATATAAATATTACATGGTCTTGATTGACAATTTTTCACACTTTATATGGGTATATCCGCTTAAATTCAAATCAGAAACCTTCCCAACCTTTACCAAATTTCATAGAATGATTCTCACCCAATTTAACCGTCATATCAAAACTTGTTAGAACCTGACTAGTTTGTTTGTAAAGAAGTCAGGGGCGTCTTTTGAAATGTTTGTAATAGTTAGTTTAAAACAATACTTTGGTGCACCTCTTAAAAGAGTCATAGACTCTAGGGGTTGTTTTGTAACTTCGACTCTATATATAGGGGTCGATAGTTAATGTTTTATAATAATCTTGCAACTGACAACTTTTGTTATATGCTTTGTCGTATTGTCGTGTTCTTCATCTATATTGCATATTTGCTTGATTATCATTGTTTGAGCATTACTTAGTCTTGTAATAGCTTGCATTGATCCATTACATTGCATCCTTGTTGATTATCGGACTCACAATTGGTATCAGAGCTCGTGTTTTGGTAGTTTTGGACAGAAATTTGAAGCAGTTTTTGCTGTTTTTGTTATTTCCCGAATCGGATCTTCAGTCCCGAATTGGACACTCGTGTCCCGATTCGGAACACTGAACTGCAGCATCGGGACTCCCAATTCCCGAATCGGATCTCCACAAACACCCGAATCGGATCTTTTTGCCTCTCTCGACTTCGAAATTTGATCTCCCGAATCGGGACTCTCATTTCCCGAATCGGGACTTGGCTTAAATTCCCGAATCGGGACTTTCTCACTCCCGAATCGGGACTTGCAATTCTCCCGAATCGGACTTGCTGTTTTTCCCGCCTTGGCCTTTCTTTTTGAAATTCTCGAATTTCTATAAAAGGAAGCGCTTTAAGCGCGGAAGCTCTGTCCAATCAGAAAACACCAACTACTCAAAACAGATCCTATTTCCGAGGACACAATGTCAAAAGAAATAATAAGTATCGGTTCTGAAACCCGACCTCCAGTATTAGTCGTCGGCGAATACCAGCAATGGAAACGCCGAATGATTAACTTTCTTGATCTGCTGGATGACAAACTGATGGTCTCTATCACTGAGGGACCTATCAGACCAACGGTTACTGTAGCTGAAGTAGCCAGAACCGAGGTCACTCCCTATCTACCTGCATATGAGGTTGAAAAACCTTACGACATGTTCTCTCATGAACAACGAGCCAGGGCAGCCATTGATAAACGTGCTCTCACGTTACTCACTATGGCTCTACCTAATGACATGTTCGCGAGGGTGGACAACTGTAAGGATGCCAAAGCAATGTGGCTGGGCATTGAACAGCAAATGCAGGGTGGTGACAAGGCACTAGAAGGCCAAAAGGAGAACGCTATGAACGCGTACGAAAGCTTCTGTGCTCGCGAGGGAGAGACGCTGATTGAAACCTACAATCATTTAAATATCTGTGTAAACGATCTGCGAAGACTTAGCTTGGAGAAGAACAAATACGAGGTGAATGTAAAATTCCTCAAAAGACTGAACAAACTCTGGCAATCTGTCACAATCAGCATCCAAGTGAGCCAAAATCTTGGCCAGCTTGGACTTCATGATCTGTATAGCATGATGCTACCTCATGAAGAAACCTTATTCGGTAAAACTGAAAAGAAAATCGATCCTCCTACCTTGGCCTTATTGTCAAATAGAGGATCATCCTCTCATGAAAACTACACCGTTGAAGAACCGGTAGTTCTTGATGATGGACTTACCGAAGAGGAGATGTTTCAGCTGGAAAACTCATTCGCCTTAATGGCTAAATTCCGGGGAAATCCCCAACGCTTCAACAGATTCAGACAAGGACCTCAGTTTGTGGGAGGTCAGTCTAGTCAAGGTGGGTACCAGTCAAGAGAAAGCTTTCCAAGGAATGATCAGGGAAGAACAAGCAACTATCAACAACGTGATAGTTCTGGATACAACAATCAAGGATCTTATCAAGATCGAAGACAAGGCTACAACAACAACAACCAGCAATAGCAAAGGGATTAGGAGTACAACTCCAATAACTACCACGGTAACAGAGGTTATCAGGGAGGTGGTTATAATCAAAGGTGGAACGACCAATCTGGTTCTAACTACAACAATCAGAACCAGAAAACAAATGATGATGGTCGTCAGCACAACAACATCGGTGGAACTGAACCTCCGCAGCAGAACAAGCTACCAGCTCTAGAAGCTCCACCCGCAGCCAATCAGAACAGACACCCTGCTCGGGTTCCCACCTGCTACAACTGTGGTGACCCGGGTCACTATGCATCGGAATGCAAGAAGAAGCTCAAAGATTCTGCTTACTTTGAGAAGAAGGCTGCCATGATGAAGAAGAAAGAGCAAGGAAAGGTGCTGTTGGCTGATGAAGAGGACTGGATCATGGAACCGGAGGACTCGGATGATAAAGGACCCTCAGCAGTGCAAGGACACTGCCTCATGGCTGACTTTGAGGAACCGTGTATATCTGGTTCCCCAAACGACTCTACTGATGAAGAATCTGAGGTACACTCTTGTTCATTATTGTCAAAACCTGATGAACTGTCTATGTCTGAAACTCTAAGACTTGAGAGCCAACTCCAAATGGAAAGAGCTCTCGTCGTGAGATTCAGAATAGAGAGTGCTGTGTATAAAAGTAGTTTAGAGGACCTCACCGAGAACTTTAACAGAATGGAGCTTGAGTCTGGGATTAGAGAATCTATCCTCGAAACCAAGCTCCTTGATCTTCAAAGATCTCACGACGAAATTGAAAGTAGTCGTGAAGAACTCAAGCTCAAATTTCACCTTCTTTCCTTGGAAAGAACAAAATTATTTGTAAAAATCGAAGAGCTTGAGGAAAATAATTTAAAGAGAGGACAATCTGAACATACCTTGAGTCTGCTTACCAAGCAAACCACTCAACATCCCTTTTATCAGGCCAAACCTGGGTTGGGACATACAGAGAAAAGCATTCTTGAAAAAGCACCTGCACATCTATACAACTTTGACAGTATGAGTGCTTCCAAACCTGAACCTAGGTCAATCAAAGGACAAGACAATGACAACTATGTGATGCAGACTGTGACCTTTACTGAGATAATAGATGGAAAAGCCGTATCTTTTACCACCAGTCCTGCCAATAGTTCAACCAGTAGTCCACCTTCCAGTCCTATAGCAAAAGGTCCCATCTTTACCCCTGCTAGTAATCCAGATAATACTTTCACTAGCTGGGAAGGCATCAAAGCTAGGACACCTAAGGTAGCAATGCCACCCATCAACTATGAGGACTTAAACTTTAGCTATGACACTAGGGAGATAGATACATCCGAGGACGCTGATGTTATCCAACCTTTGGATGGTTCCGCAACTCAGCCTCCTGCCCCAGTGTGTGTAGAAAAGGAATTGTTCCATCTTAGGTCCAAAGCCGTAGAACTTGATGCCTGTCGCCATAAGATAAAGAACTTTGAGTCGATTCTTTCTAAAAAAGACAGCCATATCAAATCATTGGAACATAGTTATCATGAGGCAAATGCCGAAAGGATTAATCTGTCAACCCAATGTGAGATCGCAGAGTTTTCTTGCTCATGTTTTAAAAACAAATTTGCGGATCTCCAAACACAACTAGTCGTCCAATTTATTAATAGCACAATGGAAAAGGACTTCTTTTATGAAAAGGAACTGATGTTTGGTCAAACTTTCGCAAATCAATGTTGTCAAATCAATCAGTTGAAAAGACGGGTGTCCTTCTTAGAAGAATCTGACTCTTGGGATTCTTGTACCTGCAGCTCACCAATCACACCAGACTTTAGGTCAACCAAACCTAAACTAGTATTAGATCCTAATGTTGTGTATGATGTGAAGGTGTTTTTGGACGCTGATGATCCTCCTTCAGGTTATATACCAAGAAAACCTGTTTTGCCAAAGGCACCTGCTGTAAAGCAAATCTGTTCTCCTGAGCCTCTTGCATCAGTGTCTGTGATAAACACTGTAGGTGGAACTTGTGCTTGTACTGACAAAGGGAAGTCAGTTAAGCCACACACACCCACAGTAACACAGACACAGAATTCAAAATCTACAGATACAAATAGCTTGGTGAAACCCATTAAGGGACTAGACTTTCATTCTAGTTCATTTGATGTGGGTGAGAACTCCAAACCCAAACAACCTTTGAAAATGTCAAAATCAGTTTGTCAAAACACCGCTAATTTCAAAGGTGGTCAATCCATTCTAGTTAATCCGTCACCCAACTCACAACTTGCTTTTCATGCAGATGCGAGGACAGGTGATGGAACTGCGAATGTGAAGCCACGAAGAAGGAGATATCGGAAGAAGAAGAACTCTTTTAATGCTTTCCCTAAATGGGGTGGTCATGATCATACTGGTCTTGGCTACAACCCACCTAGTTGTAATTCAAACATGAAATCAAAGTCTGTACACATTAATCGCTCAGCGAATTCTGATAATCTTACAGCTTTCAAAAATCATATATGTTCTTTGTTTGATAATTACATGCGTGTTGATATGCCTGGTAATGCAAATGCTTATAATAAATCAAGTAGTCCTCACCGGGAAAGAAAAGAGAAAATGACAAAGCAAAGTGCTTTGCCTCCAGTGAAGTCTCCTAAGCCTAAGGAGAAATCTGAAAAGGATACTTCACCGGTTGCTTTATCTGTTTCTAACGGTAGGACACCCATGTGGCAATGGGTTCCTAAACAACTTTGATCTTGCATTTTGCAGGGCAGTCACATGTGGTACTTTGATTCTGGAGCCTTCAGACATGTGACTGGGCAGCGCAACATCCTCTTCGACTACGTCGTTAGAGCTGAAGGCTTTGTCAAGCTTGTAGACAAGAGACGTCTACCGATCATAGGATATGGAAGCATGACGAATGGAGAACACGTCATCAAGAATGTGCGCTATGTTGAAGGACTGCCATTTAATCTACTCAGTTCAAGCCAATTCTGTGATGGAGGATATCTTGTGAAGACATTCATTCTCGGGAGCAACATTGAAGACGAGGATGGGAACGTGATTCTACGCGCTCGAAGGAACGGTCACCTATATACCACAATGTTTTATGCTGTTCCTCAACAAGTGGAAACAGTGGTATTTCTCGCAAAAGCAACAAAGGAAGAAAGCTGGCTGTGGCATCAGCGTCTGTCTCATCAGAACTTCAGGGATATGAACAAGCTCGTAACTAAACACCTTGTCAACGGTCTACCGGAGACGCGACTATCTAAAGACACCCTATGCTCAGCCTGTGAGAAAGGGAAAATGAAGAAGAGTTCGCATCCTCCAAGGATGGAGACAAACTGTCACCATCCCCTTGACATGCTGCATATGGATCTCTGTGGACCGATGAGAGTCGAAAGTCTTGCATGCAAGAAATATATGCTTGTACTTGTCGATGAATACTCTCGGTACACATGGCTCGAATTCCTTAGAGCCAAATCTGACGCTTCAGATCTAATCATCGCCTTCATCAAACGAATCCAAGTCCTCTTGGGTCGTCAGGTGAAGAAGCTGAGAAGCGACAACGGTACAGAGTTTCGGAATGTGAAACTCCAGTCTTTCCTTGAAGAAGTGGGCATCTCTCACAACTTCTCTGCTGTACGTACTCCCCAGCAAAACGGAGTCGTAGAAAGGAAGAACCGTACGTTGGTCGAAGCTGCTAGATCCATGATAGCACATTCTGGTGTACCTCTATCCCTATGGGCTGAAGCTATATCAACTGCCTGTTACACTCAGAACAGGATTCTAATCGTTAAGCGGACTGGTAAAACCGCGTACGAAATGGTCAACAAGCGTAAGCCGAATATTAGATTCTTTAGAGTTTTCGGTTGTGTATGCTATCTTCTGAACAACAGAGATGATCTGGGAAAGTTTGACGCTAAGTCAGATGAGTCTATCTTTATTGGATACTCACATAACTCAGCGACTTACCGTGTATACAACAAACGGACCCGATCCATCTTTGAGAGTCGGTACGTTGACTTCTCTGAGACGGAGATGTATTCTAGTACCAGCCCTAGTTCAGATAGTTCTGTCTTCCCTGAATTGCACACTGTTTCACCACCGAGCACAACTGTTCCTACTGACTCGATTGGGTTTGATTTTGTTGACTTAGCAGAATTTGATCTAACGACCCTCGTTGGTCCAATCATTGTTCCTGATCCTGCTGATCATTCCATTCCTTCATCAACAACCATATCCGCAGATGCATTCGTGAATGAGAGCACATCCTGTTCTACCACTGTAGGAGAAACCTCCTCTGACTCTGTTGAACCGATGTCTGTACTTAACCCAATCACAGAAACAGAATCCTCTTCTAACACTTTGAATGAGGAAACTGTTCTCTCCCCCTCTAAGCTCTCTTCAACACAACCCTCTCCTGAAACTGCAGTCGAAGCGGTCCGAGAACAGACAGTGTCCACTGTTCTTGCACCAATTCCTGAAGTTGTTCTGCCACCTTCTCCATCCAGAACTTATGCTGAAGTGGTTCGTGAACCCCGTCCGGAGACTGTGTTGAATACTGATCCGGATGCTAGTCTTCTCTCCTCCGCCATTCGGGATGAGAATGACTCAAGAAATAACATGGAATACGATCTTATTCCCCATTCCAGAAAATGGACCAGAAGCCACTCCACTACCAACATCATCGGTAGTCCATCTGCTCCAGTGACAACTCGCTCTTCAAAGAAAGATGAAAACCTGATCCTTTTCGGCGGCTTCCTGAGTCAATTTGAACCAACCAAGACCCAGGACGCTCTTTCTGATCCTGACTGGGTAAGGGCCATGCAGGATGAACTTGCTGAATTCGAGAGAAACAGAGTTTGGCGCCTTGTTGAAAGACCAAGAAAAATCAGAATCATTGACTTGCGGTGGATCTTCCGCAACAAGAAAGATGAAAACGATCTTATTATCCGTAATAAGGCTCGTCTGGTCGCCAAGGGATACCGTCAACAGGAAGGCATCGACTACGACGAGACATTCGCTCCGGTGGCTAGAATTGAGGCCATCAGGATTTTTCTCGCGTATGCAGCTCACAAGAACATGAAGGTCTTCCAGATGGACGTCAAGTGCGCATTCCTGAACGGAGAACTTCAAGAAGTAGTATATGTTGAGCAACCTGAGGGATTTGTTGATCCCAAGTACCCGGAACACATTTACGTGCTCGACAAAGCACTTTACGGATTAAAGCAAGCACCTCGTGCATGGTATGAAACTCTTACCAATTACTTGCTTGGGTCCGGATACAAAAAGGGTACTGTCGATCCTACCCTGTTTCTTCGAAGGTCAGGTAATCATTTGACTGTAGTACAGATATACGTGGATGATATCATCTTTGCATCTACAAACCCTGAGTCTTGCACCGAGTTTGAGCAGATAATGAAGTCCAGATTTCAAATGAGTATGATGGGCGAACTTACGTTTTTCTTGGGACTACAAGTCCGTCAAACCCCGCAAGGGATTTTTATAAACCAGTCCAAATATACTCTTGACATTTTAAAACGCTTTGACTTTACTGGACCTAAGTCTGCTTCAACTCCAATGTCCACGTCATTCCAACTGGATGCAGATACGTCTGGTAATCCGGTTGACCAAAAAGTGTATCGTGCAATCATTGGTTCTTTGCTTTATCTCACGGCAAGTAGACCCGACATTATGTTTGCCACGTGTGTATGTGCTCGTTTTCAGTGCGACCCTCGAGAATCTCATCTCGGGGCTGTCAAGAGAATCCTTAAGTACCTGAAGGGCACACCCAATTTTGGCCTTTGGTACCCTAAGGATTCTGGTTTTGAACTAACAGCCTTTACAGATTCAGACCATGCAGGCTGTAAGTTAAACAGGAAGAGCACGTCAGGAGCCTGCCAGTTTCTAGGGGACAAGTTAGTGAGTTGGTCCTCGAGAAAACAGAACTGTGTATCCCTTTTAACAGCTGAGGCAGAATATGTCGCTGCAGCATGTTGCTGTTCACAGGTTCTTTGGATGAAAATTCAACTGGCAGACTATGGATACACCATGCATCGGATTCCGATTTACTGTGATTCTAGCAGTGCCATACAGATTGCGGCAAATCCAGTTCAACACTCTCGGATGAAACATATCGATATCCGATATCACTTCATCAAAGATCACGTCGAGAAAGGTAACGTTGAACTGTTTTTCGTTGAAAGTGAACGTCAGATAGCTGACCTCTTCACTAAAGCTTTTGATGAGAAGCGCCATTACTATTTACTTAGTAAACTGGGCATGCTAGATCCCCCGGCAGATTTCTAGGGGGAGCCAGTCGTTTAAATATATGCATGTGTGTAGGGGGAGCTCCTGTGTCGCATATATCTAGGGGGAGCTTTTTGTATTAATGTTGTTTAAATCTAACTCTGTCGGATCCAATCTGCACTGGATACCATTCCTAATTTTCTTGCAGGTTGTAGAACTGTAGTACGGCTTCTGAATACTTCAGTTCAGGACCCGGTATTCAAAATAACTCTTCTGACCATTCGTGTCAGACTCGGTGATAAATCCGATCTCAGAGATTTCCAGGTTAGTCGTTTCAATAAAACGTCCAGGGGCTGAACTTGTACATTCTATGAACTTGTTATGTTAAGGGACTGGAAGTGACAGGTTCCAATTCTGACTAGTTCAGGGACCTGTTCTGCCAGTCTCCAAAACTTCAATGTTCAGGGACCGTTTTTGCAAACTTTTGAAAACCACAAGTTCAGGGGAAGTTTTGAAACTCTTTCAAACTTTATGTTCGGGTTCATTCGGTCATTTCGTGATAGTCGTGATCTGTGAGAGCAGTTATCAGATAAAATTTTCAAAAAACCTGATAAGTTATCAAAAATATAAAAGCAGGAGTTGATAACTGAATTCAGTTATCAATTTCAAATTTTCAAACCACTTATCAGAATTTTCTCTGACGATCAAGAACCCGAAGAACACCCCGATCGACCCATCGACTTCCCGGCTTCCCCGAGCGTTCGTTATCGATCCGTTCGTCGATCCGATTACTTCTTTACGATCCTGGTAAGATTTCTAACGACTTAATGTATTCAGATTCATCTAAACTACGTCGTTTATAGATCGGATTGAAGCCTAAAGTTTTCGGGTAAACCCGAAACTCCAAGATCCTTGGATTCGAGTTTCGGGACGTTAGATTGATCCATTCTTGTTCCTAAACTTATTTAAATCGTTAATGTACTTCATAGAACTAGTTTTAGGATTGATTTGAAGTGTTTTTGATCGATTTGGAGTCCTAAAAGATGAACAGTCGTCGTGTTCGTCGAGTCCCGAATCGGGACTCTTCGAATGTTCTTGAACCGGGACTCCAAGTGTTCTTGTATCGGGACTTTTGATTTCCCGATTCGGGAATATCAATCTCCCGATTCGGGACTCTTTGTTTTGTTTATCTCATCTCCCGAATCGGGACTCCTTTTAAAATACCTGGTTTGTTTCGTATAAAACCCCCGATTCGGGACACTTAGTTTATTCATTTGAATGTTTGTATGTGTATACACCCCCGATTCGGGACTCTCCATTGTGTAATATTTGTCCCGATTCGGGACTTCTGTATTGTATACGCATGTGTTCTTGACACCCCCGATTCGGGACTTCAAACCATCGATTCAGGACTTGACTTTCGCGTGAATCGTTCTTAACAAATCACCTTACGGGATTTGTCCATAGACCGATTCGCGTTCTAAGTCAGTCCTGGATCTGTGGTTTCGAATCCAATTTCGGTCGTTTGAAAATTTCGACATGAGTTTCGCGGGAAAATCATTTTACTAGTTCGACTCAGTTTTAAAAGATTCCCTCGGGAATCTTCGATAAACTGACTCGCGCCTAGTCGAAACTCTGCCGAATTTTCGTCAGAACACATATGAAAGTTAAGAAGGGTCTAACTGTTTAAATCTTACTTGTTTCTGTCAGAAATGGCAAACCAGAGAGAACGCCCTTCTTCTCCGATCGATCAAGAAGCTGATCGAGCTCTGATTGACCCTACGGAGATGGTTCACATACTTCAGAACAACGAGTATGTGATCCTCACTTCTGTCAAGGTGCAACATACTATAGTGAGGGAGATCCTACGGGCTCATCCTATCTCATACGCCTTGACGGCCACTGCCGAGGTACCAGCGATCTACCTGCAGCAGTTCTGGAAGACAGCTGTTCTCGACACCCGGTTTGGTGTCTTCTCGATCATTGGTCGAGTGGATCACACCGAACTGGTCATTACTATGGAGGACATCCGCCAAATCCTTCGCCTCCCTGCCGCTACTGATGGCGGCCACCAGGAGTTCGACGAACTGGTCTCGGGCCCCATTCTGATGAGCGAAATTCTAGCTCTCGGGGTCACCGAGGATGTGAAAGGCGTGTCTTAGATCACCACGAGCCACTTACCACCGATCTGGGCACAACTGTTCAACATCATGAACAGGTGCCTATCCTCGAAGACGAAGGGTATCGGCAAGGCGACTACCTCCTTCTGGCATATCTTCCATTCCGTAGCCTACGGACGCCACATCGACATCGCCGCTCAGTTATGACTTGACATTACCAAGGATCTGACGACCAGGGAGCGCACCAGACATCACTCCATCCCGTGGTTGCGGTTCTATGGTCTCATCATCCGTGACCATATGGAACGCAATCCGGAAATTCCACGCCGCTCCGGTCATTCGGTCATCAAACCGAAGAAGATCAGCTGGATCGCCAAGCGAGACTACACCGACGGCCAGTACGAGATGCCGATCCCTACGCACGTCCTGGACGCACTAGACCAGCGAGCTCCCAGTGTGGTAAGATATAGGATACGCCTAGGTCTAGGAGACGCACCTATGGACCCTCCAGAACCGGAAGGTCCTGCCTAAGGTGCGCAACCCGTCCCTTCTAGTCCTCGGGCCTTACGTCCGAGGCGCCGGGGTCCCACTAGGGGGGCCTCTGGCTCGGGCAGTGTGATGAGCGTAGACGTGAGGGAAAACTTGGGTAGTATTATCCGCAGATCCGCCACCGCTCATGCTGCTTCTGCTTCTACATCTTCCGACCTACCGAAGACTCGAGAAGAAAGGTTGAGACGTCTTCGCCAACGCATGCACGAAGATCCACTTTTGCCAACTCCGCGGGTGAAGGAGTACGTTCCACAACGTAGGTCCACGACTCGGCTTCCGGGACTCCCTACTGTCCCCGAGTCCCCGGAGATACAGGAATCTTCTACTCCGAAGGACGTATCGGGATCCACTCCATCTGGCTCAGCAAAAGATGTCACTGCTGCATCGCCAGAAGAAGAACCAGCCCATACTTCACCGCCTCCTCAGGCCACCACATCTAGACTCCCGACAGATCCATCTGGTGATCCAGATAGTAGCTCGTCCGACACGACGCCACCAGATTCCGATCCGGAGGAAGGCCTGGGAGAGGGCAAGGGTAAGGGCAAAGGGAAAGGCAAGGGGAAAGGGAAAGGTAAAGGCAAGGCCTTTGATGATGATGTCTCCACTTCCTCTTTCAACGAGAGCGACTCCGTTCAACTCCTTGATTACTCCGGGACGGAAGACCGAACGTTGAACACGGAGGTCGCTGAACAAGCTCAGAGCGAATCGTGGATGCAGATACGAGCGGGTAGTGAAGGCTTCGAGGGTGAAAGCCAGGGTTCGGTCAATCAAGAGGCCGAAGAAGAAGAGGCCCAACAGGTTGAAGAGGTGTTAGAAACCCGACAAGAGGCCGAAGTAGAAATGGCCCACCCTAGGCAGCCAGAAACGGGAACCCAACCAGCCAAGAGTCTATCCTCCACAGAGGCATCCCACACAGATGCTACTCGGCCAATGCCGAGTAGTCAAGTCGTTGGCAGCCAACCAACGCAAATGCACACCCAAGCCATCCACTCGACCACCTCCCAACAGGTGGTCGTTTCATCAGAACACGGGGCTTTACCACCTATTCCATCGTTCACTCGCTTGGAGTCGATCGGTGTTGAAACAAGAGTTGCTCATCCCCAGCACTCGCCGTCTTTCATGTCACATCGAGTCCTAGAGCCCCTAGGTACACATCTGGCGACTTCCACCTGAGGCCCCGCTGCACTTGACGCCACACCAGTCGTCAGCGCGGGCCAGGGGAGCACCTTTGCGGGGCTTTCCCTGTCCACCGGTTTCGCAAATGAACCAGTGTTGACCCTATCGGGATTGGAACCCAGGGATTCAGACGGCATCCTTAAAGCTGTCCAAAGCAGGTTGGAGGCCATCGAGAAGGCTGACGCGGCGAAAAACAGACGGCTGGAGGCCATTGAAAGGGCCTTAGCTGAAAAGGAAAAGGAAGACCAAGCCCGTCGAGCCGAGATCGAAGTACTGCGGAAAGCGGACGAGGACCGTCAGAGGGAGCTGGATGAAGCCAAACGCTTCATCAAGGGCAAGTTCCAGGAAGGGGAGCGCCCGTCTTTCGCCGATTCGAGCCGCTCTCCTACTCCCGTCCTTCGTCTCCAACCACCACCACTAGCTGAGGAGATTCCCGGCTTTGTCTCTGAAGCTGAGCACCAGATCGTCATCGCTCAGCTCACCACTCAGAACGATGCCCTTCAGAGACAGGTGGATCAGTACAAGCAGCTGGTCGCCACCAGGGATATGCAGCTGGAGATTGCATTGCGGAGGGTCCGCGAGCTTGAGGCAACTTGCAGGTCTCAGGCTCAACCCTCCAAACGCGGACATGATGATCCGGACGACGCCGCCAATCCTCATGAGGGGGAGGGACCGTCTAAGAGGGCTCGCCTAGACCTCCCCTCCGGCTCCGGAACCGCAGCCGATGATACACCGGCCGACACCGCTCCACCAGCAGATCAGCCTGCCGATCTTGCAGAGCCTACGGATCGTCCCACGGATCCTGTGAACGATGACTCCGACGAAGACATACCGGAAGAAGCCGCGAACTGGAGGTACGAGGCTATCCCTGTGGGTACGACCGTCAAGTTTCCTCACGAGAAGGTGACTCCTGCCATAGATCTGATCGATCCAAACACCGCGCCGTTGGATCCTTCCCACCTTCGTATCTCTGACGAGGGAAGGAAGATCCTGAACCAGCATGCCCAGAGCCTTCGGTTTTGGAAGAGATCAGACGACACTGTTTCTAGTGCGGAGTACGACGCCTTTCTCCCTACGGTACAGACACCCGAAGCATTCACAGCTCAGCAGCCGATCAGACTGGGTTGGAACCACACAGTCATATTCAGGCCCTTCCTGGAGGAATCCTTCACACGGATCTTCTAACAGGAACGCCTCTTCACGTGGTCCAAGAAAGTCTTCTTCGGCCTATCTCATGTCAAGAAGCGTCGCCGCCGTACCGCATACATCTACCAGAGGAAGCTCAGCTGGAGCGAGCATGGGCAGATCAGAAAGAAGCACCGGTTCACCAAGGTAACTGACGTCCGACCTTACAAATTCGGACACCAGCTATTCCTTGAGTTCCACGTGCGGATGTACAACCCAGGCAAGCCTGACGGAAACTTCCGAGACTACATGTTCACAGAAGCCGATCTGGACAGCATTGATCTCGATGATCTCCTTACACTCATCAGACACCTTGAGGGCCCGATTCTGAAACCAGACTACTTCAGAGACGGTCTGGAAGTCCTCAAGAGGTACGTACGCCACACGATCAATCTCGCGCATCTCACTGACTATCAGATGGTGATCGAAAGCAAACAGCAGAAGGTGAATCTGCTGCGTCCTAACCTGGAGGCCAATCTTCTTGACCAATACATGCCCTACTTCCCAACGGAACTCCCAGAGCATGGTGTTGTGTATATCACCTTCAGGAAGAACCAGCGGAGGTTCATGCGTTTCAGTGAGCTGTCTAGCTTCTGTGACGGCACTCTTCTGTATGTCTACAACGGAATGAAGCGTCGTCTGATGGAGGAGAATATGCCAATGTACAAGGGGACTCAGTGGAAGAGAAAGTTGAACGAGGCTTTGAATCTGATCGAGGTCAAGCTGAAGGAAAGACTGATGCTGAGAAGAGTTGAGACTGCGATGGAGCTCCGTACGAGATCGATCCGCGAATGGGACGAGTACCTGCAGCTCTCGCAGTGGGAACCAGCTTTGAAGTATCCGCCGCCTTTCTGACTTCTTCCCAAAGGGGGAGATTGTTAGAACCTGACTAGTTTGTTTGTAAAGAAGTCAGGGGCGTCTTTTGAAACGTTTGTAATAGTTAGTTTAAAACAATACTTTGGTGCACCTCTTAAAAGAGTCATAGACTCTAGGGGTTGTTTTGTAACTTCGACTCTATATATAGGGGTCGATAGTTAACGTTTTATAATAATCTTGCAACTGACAACTTTTGTTATATGCTTTGTCGTATTGTCGTGTTCTTCATCTATATTGCATATTTGCTTGATTATCATTGTTTGAGCATTACTTAGTCTTGTAATAGCTTGCATTGATCCATTACATTGCATCCTTGTTGATTATCGGACTCACAAAACTTTCCAATGTGACTTGGGTGGTGAATTTGACAACCATGCTTTTAAGGACTTTGCCCAACAACACGGCCTCTTGTTTCGTTTTCTTGCCCGCAAACATCTTCCCAAAACGGCCGGGCTGAACGAATGATTCGACGCCTCAATTATATCATTCGTGCTTTACTTATTCATGCCCATCTTCCGCCTATCTTTTGGGTGGAAGCCTTGCACACAGCCGCCAATCTTCACAATATTCTACCTACAAAACGCCTTAATTTTTTTACCCCTACCTTTGCCCTATACCTCCGCCACCCAACCTATGATCACCTACGTGTTTTTGGGTGTGCATGCTACCCAAATTCATCCGCCACACAACCCCACAAATTACATACCCGCTCCGTCCGTTGCATATTTCTAGGATATCCTCCAGATTTTAGAGGATATCGATGCTTTGATCCTACCTCGGGCAAAATCACTATTTCTCGTCACGTTACTTTTGACGAGTACACCTTTCCATACACCATACCCACACCTAATGCCACCTACAATTTCCTTGATGATCTACCACAAGGTTTCACTTTCACCAGACCCATTCCTTAACCCACACCCAAATCGACCCAACCTGCCCCACATTCGACCTCTCCTTATAAATTCACCTATACCCATCGTCCTCGACCACCGGCCCTGTTACCCACACCAAATCCACCAGCCTCTATCCCTACCGTCCCATCCCAGGCTGCCCCATTAGCCCCATCAGCCTCATCAGCCCCATCAATACTCATCCCATGACCACCCGCTCGAAAGCCAAACACACCCTTCTTTCCACTACTATCTCTCCTGTACCCACCTCCTACTCCAAAGCCTTTAACGGCCCTCATTGGTTACATGCTATGCAAACAGAATTTCGTGCATTACAGGTTAATGATACATGGGAGTTGGTGCCACGTCCGGTTGATAAACCGGTCATTCGTTGCATGTGGTTATTTAGCCACAAATTTAAATCTGATGGCTCTCTAGAGAGATATAAGGCTCGGTTAGTTGTAAACGGGAAGTCTCAAACCGTCGGTATTGATTGTGATGAGACTTTTAGTTCGGTTGTTAAATCGGCTACCATACGCACTGTGCTATCAGTTGCTGTTTCCTGTTCGTGGCCCATTCATCAGCTTGATGTTAAAATGCGTTTCTTCACGGACATTTGAATGAAACCGTCTTTATGCATCAACCATCGGGTTTTGTTGATAAACGATATCCCACACATGTCTGCAGATTGAACAAGTCGTTGTATGGCCTTAAACAGGCCCCTCGTGCCTGGTACACTCGGTTTGCAACATATATCTTATCACAAGGCTTCCGCACCAGTGCTTGTGATAATTCTCTTTTCATCTATAGCAGGGGTTCTCACACAGCATATCTATTGTTATATGTTGATGACATAGTTCTCATGGCTTCTTCAGACACGTTCTTCCAGGAGATTATTAGCACCCTCTCCCAAGAGTTTGCTATGACAGATTTGGGTCAGTTGCATCATTTCTTGGGGATTCAGGTCACCCACAACTCTCATGGGTTATTCTTAGACCAGTCACAGTATGCAAAAGACATCATCTCTCGGGCCTCGATGTCTTCTTGTAAACCTTGCACTACCCCAGTAGATCTTTCTGCAAGATTGAGTGCCACAGATGGTGACTTGTTTTCGGATCCTACTTTATATCGGAGTTTGGCTGGTGCTTTACAATATCTAACCTTCACCAGACCATATATTTCTTATGCGGTACAACAAGTGTGTTTATTCATGCATGAACCATGTGATCCCCATTATGCTTTCCTGAAGCGTATTATTCGATACTTGCAAGGGACACTTGATTATGGGATTCGGATTGTAAAGTCCAATTCTCATTCTTTGATTGCATACTCAGACGCGGATTGGGGAGGCTGCCCAGATTCTCGTCGATCGACCAGCGGGTACTGCGTGTTTCTTGGAGATAATTTAATTTCATGGTCATCCAAATGGCAGCCTACTGTCTCTCGTTCTAGTGCTGAAGCGGAATATCGGGGTGTCGCCAATGCTGTGGCCAAGGCCACTTGGATTCGAAATTTATTACTAGAGCTGCATAATCCTTTGAGACAGGCCTCCGTTGTCTACTGTGATAATGTGTCTGCAGTCTATCTATTAGATAATCCAGTTCAGCATCAGCGAACTAAACACATTGAGATTGATATCCATTTCATGCGGGAAAAGGTTAAAATTGGTCATATTCGTGTTCTGCATGTCCCTTCATCTCTTCAGTATGCTGATATCTTTACGAAAGGCCTCTCCAGACAACTGTTTCAGTCTTTCAGGTCCCGTCTGAGCGTCTGTCCACCGCCTGCTCAGACTGCGGGGGAGTCTTAGCCGACATATTTGCAGGGATTAGTTTTGACAACTTTGTATTTTATAATGTTTATAATTATCTGTAATTATTTGATAGATCTTTTCCTATTTTAGTGGTAGGGTTTACATAGGTTTCTTCCCCTATTTAAAGGGTTGCAGTTTATTGTATTCATTCATTCAGAAAATAATATACCATAGAAACTTTTAGTGCCATGGCGGCGCCAAGGCGCGCCTTTTAGAACATTGTAATATACACGCATATAAAAGTTTGATACTTTTATGATTACAGGATTCGATAGAATTTGATGTGGAACTTTAAAATACATGCAAATGAAGGTATGTTTTACTAAATGTTTATTATATATTTACCTGTAAGACCATCTCCAATGGGGTCACCAAATGTTACACTAAACATCAAATTTGGTGTAAAAGTTACTATTCACATCTCCAATGGGGTCACTACTTTTAACACTAAATTTGGTGTGATGAATAGTGCAACACCAAATTTGGTGTAACACTATTCATTACACTATTTTTTTACACTACTTTTTAAGTTACATTTTTGGTCCCTCAATTTTGATATTTATTATTTTTGTTATTTAAAGTGTTAAAGTTTTAATAGGTTTATTTTATATTATAAATATAAATAAATTATTTTTATATTTATTTTTTGTTTTTGTTTTATTTAAGTAATAATATACAAATTGATAATTCAAAGAAAATAAGTTAATATTAAAAGATGAAAACATACTTGACGGAATTTAAAAATACATAATAACACCGAAATAAAATTACTAGAAATCTAATAATCCGGTAACCCGCTTCCAGATCCTCCAAGATCATTAAAGATCGGTCCAAAAGAGGTCGATGTAGGTGGGGTTTGTTGATGTTGCTGTTGAGTCCTTTTCTCTAAAATCCATGCTTGTTCGCTCTCGACATAGGCTCGTATGTTGGGATCATGTATTGAATTCACATCCCTAAACAATATTTTATTTTCTTCTTTGGTTTGCTGCATTTCCAAAAAGAGTTCCCTTTGCGTCGATGTCTTTTTCAATTGCTCTAAAAGTTGTCTATTTCCTTCTTCCATGTTATTGACGAACATTGATGTTTGATCGTCCGTTTTTCGTTTCAACTTTGCTTTTTTGACCCCTATTGGTCGTTGAGATATAGAACCACCAACTATGTCGACACTATCTTCTAAATTCAAAGAAAATGAAGACAACCCTAGAGATGCATTTCTAGCAGATTGAGGGGTTGAATTTTCAGACTCTGAAGACACATATCCAAAACCAAACCCATCTTGGCTTGGTATTGGTAACGGTATTGGTCTTTGTTTTGTACGAGTACTTCCATCTTGAAACTTCTCAAAATCTTTAACAATGCTCCAAACATGAACGAATTTCCATCCACCCTTGAATTTTGGATCTTCCGTCAACATCTGTTTGGCTTGATCTAGCTGAAAAACAAATAGTTAATTAGACAATATAATAAATAAAAAAACATGGTATACATTTACACTTACAATATCAGCATTTGAAGCACCACTTTGATGTCTGTTTTCACATTGCCTAATGCATGCATGCAGTTTTCTTGTTGCCTTTTCTATAAGAAGAACTCGAGATTGGAGCGACCTCTGTGGACGAACAATCCAAGTGGAATTCTTTTCATTGTTGTAAATTTCTTCAACACGGGACCAAAATTGCTCACTAGTTTGATGGACACCTTTAATGGGGTCTTGAGCAATTTGCATATAAACTTGACATAGAAGTTTGTCCTCATCCTTTGTGTATCCAGCAGCTCTTCGTTTATCTTCCATCTAAAGTTTGTATCTAATAAGTTATGTGGGCATTTGTTGCCATATATTTATAGCCAACAAGTGAAACACTACATGCAATTTTCACCTTTGATTCCATATCGTGACCTGTAATGCTTAAGTGAAAGACTACATGCAATTGTCATTTATGAAGAATGCATGCATTTGTCATCTAGTGAAGAATGCATGCATTTGTCATCTAGTGAAGACTTTTTTCTTATCAATGTCCATTATCCAATGCATGCAACGTTCATTATCCAATACATTCATATAATGAAAAGTACCAACACCTTTTTAGTTATCCAATACAAGTAATGTCTATTATTCAATACATGCATTTGTCCTCTAGTTGAATTTTCTTCATTCATTCGTGACTTACAATGCACATGTGAAAGACTAAATGCAATTGTCATCTATTGAAGAATGCATGCATTTGTTATCTAGTGAAGTTTTTTTTCTTATCAATGTCCATTACCCAATGCATGCTATGTCCTTATCCAATACATGTATCTAATGAAAAGTACCAACACCTTTTTAATTATCCAATGCAAGACTATATGCAATTGTCATCTATTGAAGAATGCATGCATTTGTCATCTAGTGAAGACTTTTTTCTTATCAATGTCCATTATCCAATGCGTACAATGTCCATTATTCAATATTAAGTACAAAAACTACCAATACCTTCATACTTTCCATAATTTTCTCTCAAAATGAATTTTAACTTTGAAAATACACCACATCCTCTCCTTTCCGAATCTTCTTCAGACGATGAAACTTTGCAAATTATATCTAGTTTTGAAGAAGACGAAGAAGCAATATCTCACTCCATCACTAATAACCACTTGCTCATCCAACACATTTCGAATCAACAAAATTATCGGCCGAACCATGGTGGCTCGATACCTGGGCGTTTGTTCATAAGTCGTGATCGAGAAAGCCCAAACTCTAGGTTGTTTCACGATTACTTTTCAGAAACCCCGTTGTACAATGATGCCATGTTTCGCCGAAGATTTCGAATGTCTGGCTCATTGTTCCTTCGTATTGTTGATGAAGTTAAGTCTCATGATGGGTATTTTGTACAACGAAGGGATCTTGTAGGTAGACTTGGATTATCTCCTCTCCAAAAAGTAACAGCTGTGTTTCGTATGCTTGCATATGGTCAACCAGCAGATTCCACCGACGAGTATGTTAAGATAGGACAATCAACAGCAATTGAAAGCATGAAGAGATTTTGTCGAGCAATAGTGGAAATATTTTCAGAGCGGTATTTGAGATCACCAACTGCTAATGATGTGGCAAGACTTCTCTATATTGGTGAAAAAAGAGGTTTTCCAGGAATGTTGGGAAGCTTAGATTGCATGCACTGGAAATGGAAAAATTGTCCAACCGCATGGGCTGGGCAATATGCGGGTCGTAATGGATCACCAACTATTATTCTTGAAGCTGTCGCAGATTATGATCTTTGGATATGGCATGCTTATTTTGGTATGCCCGGCACGAACAACGATATCAATGTGTTGGAGTCTTCTCACCTTTTCTCCAATCTTGCTCAAGGTATTGCTCCTCCTGCTCGTTATTTCATTCAAGGAAAAGAATATGATATGGGTTATTACTTGGCGGATGGCATATATCCAAAATGGTCCACCTTAGTGCAAACTATTCATGAACCACGCGGTCGAAAAAATAAATATTTCGCTATGCAACAAGAAGCATGTAGAAAAGACGTAGAGCGTGCATTTGGAGTTCTCCAATCACGTTTCGCAATTGTAGCAGGACCTACTCGTTTTTGGCAAAAAGACGTGCTACATGACATAATGATTACATGTATTATTTTACATAACATGATAATTGAGGATGAACGTGACCTCAATGCACCAATTGAAGTTGCAAGAAAAGTGCCACCGATAGAGGTTAAAACGGTGATGAATGATAATCATCGATTTCAACAATTTCTTGCTCGTTATAGACAAATCAAAGATAAAGCAGCACACTTCGAGCTTCGGGATGCATTAATCGATCATTTGTGGGAAAGATATAGTAATGAAAATCATTAAATGCGTATGTATTCTCTTTTTTATTTGTTTTATTGCAACTTTTATTGTTTAATAAAAAATTTTGTTTTTTGCATTACAATAAATTAATTCATAACTAATAAAAAAATATTAAATTATGATATAAATAAAAAAAATATGGGTATGAATTGTAAAGTTAATAAATATAAGGATATTATCGAAAGTTTAATAAATTAATATAAAAAGGATTTGGTGTGAAAAATAGTGTTACCCATTGGAGAAGATTTAGTAATAACACCAAATCTTACACTATTTTTTACACTATTTTTGACATTTGGTGTAAAAAATAGTGTTACCCATTGGAGATACCCTAAACAAAATAACAAAAGGTTTTTTTGGAAAAAGAATGTGTTTTTACAGGATGAAAATATTGGTATATCTATTGGTAGTTTGGTAAACAAACATCTTTCTCCATCTCTGTATTTTTGGATTAGAATTTTAGTTTATTAACTATTCAAATATTTTGGACCAAGTAACACATAAAGCTCTTTAGCATCCTTCTTTGTAACAAATTTATTAGGTAGTATGAAAGATCATACACCGCGTAATTCGTTGAAACCATTATATTGCCCAACATATTGATTATTTCATCATACATAATTTTATTAAAGAGTGGATGTTTTCAATTCAACATGATTTAATAAGTATTAAATATTATTGAAAGATTCTTTTATAGGTATAGCTATATTTACGTGAATATAAAGCTATAAAGGTTGTTATTTATCTAAGGAATGTTATTGGATTTTCTTTGTTTGTGTATGGAAAAAACCTTCATGACCAACCACGATAAGTAAAGAGAAAAAAGGAACCTCAACATCTATATACAAAATAATCAAATTTAGAAATATATATCATAAAAAATAATTATCAAGATACACATAAACTTATTCAACTATCAATATATTTAACAAATCCTGGACAAAAAAAAAGTGTTATTCATCAACGAAACAAATATTGGTCAACTATTAACTAAAATTTCATATAAGACAATTAAATTAATTATAAAGATAAACAAATAGGTGATCATTTTCAACCAATATGAAATAATTTTTTACTTAATTCAAAAAATACTATATCAACATTCATATTTAACAAAGGAGAAAATTATTTATATACCCACTAACAAACCCCTAATTCGTCTCCTACCCAATCTCTCCCACCTAATTCCATTATACCCACCGGCCCGCCAACCACCTGCCGCCAACCACCTCCGGCGGTCGCCAAGCCGGCGAAAGAATCGAATCCGGCGAGAAATCCTTTGGGCCGCCAAGATCCACCCGCCATTTGGCAAGTCACACCACGTGGCCTATTCCCATTCGTCCACCTCAGCCGCCAAGTCAGATTTCCACCCGCCAACCGAGTAGCCACCATTGGCAGGTGGTCCTTTTCCACCTCAGCTCCACCTCATCGCCACGTAAGATCCACCTCAGCGGACCGCCAAGCTAGCTAGTCTCCATTTGGTTCCCCATTCGTCCACGTGTCGACTCCCCATGAAACCCTAATTCCCCTTATTCTTTATAACCAGCCGACACCCCCACCCCACCTCCATAAAAAATTGCTTCCTTTCTTAATCTACTTTGTGTTCTAAGGGTGGGGGACCAAATCAGTATTATTTTTTTGAAAGGGGGGACCAATATTAGTTAATTATATGTTAGTTAGTTGGTGGTTTTCTTAGTTAATTATATCTTAATCTCCTTTGTGTTCTACTCACTGGTTTTTGTTGTTAACGAGCTCGAGTTGTCAAGCGGTTGGTTGGTGGTTTACTTAGCACGCTCAGTTTTTCAAGCGATTGGTTGATTTACGACGGTTTTTTTGAGAGCGAAAATATGGGTCAAGTAAGTTTATTATGTTGTTAATTATGTTGTTAATGATGTTTATATATGGTTAACGCTATATTTTGCATAATGTTAAGGTTTTACGTAAATTTTGTTTATAATCTTTAGGTTTTAACGTTATGTGTTAAAGATGGTTTATGTGTTAAAGATGGTTTAAAATGTATATATGTTGCATAATGGTTTATGTGTTTATATATGGTTAACGCTATACTTTGCATAATGTTAAATTTTGTTATCAATTTTTAGAGTATATATTTTTGCGTTTATGTGTTAAAGATGGTTTATAAATGTATATATGTTGTTATTTTATGTGTTAAATATGATTTAAAAATGTATATATAGTCTTATTTATGTGTTAAACATTGTATAAAAGTTGTTTAAAAATGTATATATGTATTTAGAGTTACCTTATTTTGAAAACTCATTAATTTGTGGAAACTTTGGAAACTTATATAAACCATTGATTAGAAGGATCAATGGACAAGATTAATTGCAAAATTTAAAATCATAACCACCAACTCCTATAATTATGCATCACAAAAATAAAATAAATAAAATAACCAAAAATAAACAAGAAAATGGATTATGATTGGTGGAAAACATGGTTTCCAAAGTTTCCACAAATTAATGAGTTTTCAAAATAAGGTGACTCTATGTATTTATTTATGTGTTAAAATGGTTTAAAATGTATATATGTTGTTATTTTTGTGTTAAATATGGTATAAAAATTGTTTAAAAATGTATATATGCTGTTATATAAACACTAAAAATTGTCAAATTGTTAAAAACCTTTAAAAGTGTAAAAAATGTTAGAGTTTTTAAAATGATTTTAGTGAAAAATTGGTTTGCATTGGTGAAAAATTGGGTTTTAAAATGATTTTAGTGAAAAATATGTTGTTAATAAAATGATTTATGTTATTATTTAGAGAAATGTGTTAAACTAAAAATTGGTTTGTATAGTGAAAAAAATATTATACTCTAAAAACTTAAAGTGGTTGCATTGGTTATTATGGTGAATCTTTTTGTCTATGTAATTATAAAGTTGTTTAAATTATTAAAGTTGTGTTTGGTCGATATGTTTAAATTCTTGCCTATTGTTCAAACGTAGTTAGAAACATGTGTCCTCATGACGGTGTGCCCTCACATGTGTCCTAACGGTAACAAATTACTTGTTAGCATGTGTCATCACTTATTAGCATGTGTCCTCACATGTTTAATGTTGTATGTTTTACGTATATAATTAAATTAAAACATGTTAAATAAAATAATAAATATAATTCTTAATTATAATTTTTTTAAATTACTAATTACTTAGGATATATAAACTTGATTAAATTTATTTAGCATGTGTCATCACATGTTTAATCAAACTATAAAAATAGAGATAGGTAACCAATTAAAGTTGTATGTTTTACATATATAATTAAATTAAAACATGTTAAATAAAATAATAAATATAATTCTTAATTATAATTTTTTTAAATTACTAATTACTTAGGATATATAAACTTGATTAAATTTATTTAGCATGTGTCATCACATGTTTAATCAAACTATAAAAATAGAGATAGGTAACTAATTAAAGTTGTATGTGTTTATGTAAAAATTTACACAAGTCAAATGTCGTAAGAAATTTGTGTGAGGCTTAACCGTCGAGAGAAAGAAATCGCAATCGATAAGAAGTGCGGAAAAATAAAATAACACAAATGATTTGATGACGCAGGAAAAACCTCACGACGGAGGAAAAAAAACCTGCGGTCGACCTAAAAGGTAAGTCAACAATGCACTATGATCACCAATCAGGAGTGATGTCCTTCAAGTATACAGCTCCGGTCGTACGATTACAAGAGAAATAACAATGAAATCGAATGTAAATTACAACTGATGATCAAAGAATAGCCAATAGAGAACTTGTGAGCTTCGAGCAGAATTCGTGTCCTGGAATGATGGCTTGAATCTTCTTATATAGTAGCTTGAAGATAACCGTCCAACGGTATTGTTGACCATTAATGCTCGGAAAGTAACTGTCCAACGGTACTTGTTGAGAGTTAATGTCCAGATCGTAACTGATGCGAGAATCCTGCTTGTAACGGTCGATCTCTTAATGTCGTTGGCTTCCATCGAACGAGTTATAACTTAAGACACGTCCATTGTAATGATGTACTCCAACGAGCATAGCATAGTACTCAATCTCAGACTTTCTTAAAGGTGGACAATTGTTAGAAATGATAATCAGCTTTCATGCATCAAAGATACAAATTTCGTATGTTTATTCGTTAGTACCGTGGTACGACATAATAGGCATCGTTCGACTTATCCGTTGTATCTGTTTGATGTTTAATAATCTTTGTCGAGAGTCTTATTAGTTTTATCTTAGGACCTTATCTTAATACAGGATCATTGTCTTATCATTTGTCTTACGATTATAGTCGGTTGTCGTGCGATTGTAGATTTTTACCCTAACAATTTGCCCCCAAGATTTAGAATATAATTCTAATTTTATCTAAATCTTTAATTCGCTGGACAAAGAGTAAAAATACGTTGGTTAACGGTCGAATTAATGTTAACATGTATGACATCATAGAGCCGTTATGCGATACGTGTCCTTCAATGGCTAATTGGCGACGCGTGGCATGATTATTTTCGATGACTCACTCATGATTCGGTTACTATAAATACAAAGAATTAGATTAAAGAAAGATTTTACCAAATCTTTTTAACTTTCGTTTGATTCACGAGATCACTCTCCATCGCAATCCGACTTTATTTTCGGCAAAGATTTCGTGCGACTAGGCATATAAGGTACCTCTTTCTCCCTTGTTCATGCGTCTGAAATCAATAGCACATAAGAGTAATAGAGGTTTAGAAGTTCTTAGATTTCTGCGTTTAAGAAATAGTTTAGGACGTCTAGAAGTGATCATGTCGAGTGAGGTTAGAAGTTCGATCAAAGAAAGTTTGGAGGTCATGGAATTGAGGGAACTTGTTGGTTTGCCGGAGGGTGCTCAGATTAGGGTAGCCGGAGAAATTAGGCCGGCGGATACTCCGTCGGGGTTTTTTGCCTTGTACGAGTATCCGTTCAAGATCGGCTTTCGATGGCCGTATTCTCCACTCTCTAGGGCTTTTATGACTCGATTCGATTTATCTCCTGGGCAACTGATGCCCCAATTCTGGCGTGTTATCCTGATGATCGAACGGGTGACCAGGGACTGGGGTCGTCGTGCGTTTTCAGTCGACGACCTTCTTTCTGCTTACAACATAACGAGCTTGTCGTACAATCGTTATGGATTGTTTCCTAGGGGTAGGCACGACTCCATGCTTGGTCATGGCACCCAAGTGAATGATCGAGGGAGGAAGTTTCGCTACGTCTTTGTTCAGTCGTCTTCGGTCACCGATGAATCATGGGTCGTTCCTGAGTGGAACTCGAATGGTAACTTAGGCGTTAGTCTTTCTTTCTTGTATTTTTGTTTATTTTTATGCATTAATCGTACGTTTTCTTTTGCAGTTGTCAACTTTACGTTTGAGACCACCGAGGATTCGACTGAACTGATCTCACACTTCCTGAGCTATAGTGTGACGGATCGTACGTACAGGACGTCGAAGGGCGGTGACGAGAGCGACGTCGAACCAGAGGT
>CM058047.1:48314420-48388755 GCA_030169165.1 Centaurea solstitialis
TTAGCATTAATTATTAAATTCTAGGGGATTTCAGATGATTCACTTATTAAACCGTGGGAATGATTTCTTAAGCATTTTATTTATATAAATTCTTTGTTTAATTTTTTTTTTTAAATTACGGGTGTTATAGTCTAATAAGGTTTGGAAGATGGGCCCATCCTATGGACCTGATTCTTATGCCAAATGGATGTTTCTGCATGTGCGGCGAGTTTCGCCTCATGTTTCTCCAACACAAGCTACAAGATGCCGCTTGGTTGAAGTTCAAGCTTGTTCAAGATCGACCTACTACTGGGATGGCTAGTTTGTACGATGTTATTTTTGAGGTGGAGGAAGTGTGATATGTTTGTACCAATTTTATGGTATAGTTGTCTAATTTCATGCTTTCAATTAAATGAACCCCTTTCATGTTTCAAACAGGGGTTGTTTTTTACTTGCTGTTATTTATTTTAGAGTTAATTACATATTTGGTCCCTGTGGTTTACACGAAATTACGATCGTGGTCCCTGAACCCTAAAATTCATGCCTGCGGTCCCTGTGGTTGCTATTTTGTTACGACCGTGGTCCCTCGGCCTAACTTCCGTCAAAAAGGGCCGTTAAGTTATATCACGTGCCCTCCACGTGAGGGCATTATCGTCATTTCAATTTTCCCTCTCATTTAATACGTTATAGAATCTGATTATAACCCCTAAAAAGAAATCGTCTTCTTCCCCAAACCTCATTCAATTTTCAGACCCCAAATTTCATCTTCTCCACCCCGACACCTGCTTCTACACCCAAAACCAAGCTTTCTGGTGCGATTCTCGTGTATTAGGAACAATGGTGCTTACTTCCTGGATTTTGCGAGAAAGCATTGATGAATGCGCACTGTTCGAAGTATATGGTAAGTTTCATATGATCTTATAAAACAGGGGGTTTGTGAAGGTGTTCTATGATATTTGAAATTTTCTGTTAAATGAACTTAATCTTAGTGTGTATGCATGTTATTTAAGTTTTTTCACAAATAAGGGTTTTTTTGCTTATAAACAGATGTATACCCAAACATGGTTTCATTGAAGATTTATCATGGGGGTGTTTTCAGTAATCGTCCAGGTAGGAAGTATTTAGTGGGTAAACATCAGTTTGTGGATTTGGTAGACACTGATGAGTTTTCAGTACATGAATTGAATGCCATGATGAAAGAAATTGGATACACAGACAATAATGTACCTACATTTTACCATTTCAAAATACCTGCTTCAGACCTTGATTATGGCCTTAGAGCATTAGGCAATGACACTGATGCTTTGAACTTCTTACAATATGCTACAAAGAAGGAATGCAAAGTTGTTGAGGTTTACACTGAGTTTTTTAGGAGTCGAGTGGAAACGTATCTATCATCACCAGGGATGAGTAAAGTGGTGATAGAGGAAATTGCAACACAAGAGGGGAGTCCAGAGCTTAGTAGGACAAAGAAAAAAGTTGGGCAGACTTCAACATGTAAGAAAGATTGATGCTTGACTGGGTTGATCCTAAAGAGTCATCTAAGGTGAGTGAATTAGGCAAGGGTGTTTGTGGAGAGTCATCTAAGGTGAGTGAATTAGGCAAGGGTGTTTGTGGAGAGTCATCTAAGGTGAGTGAATTAGGCAAGGGTGTTTGTGGGGTTAATGAACAACAACAACAACCACCTACATATGATTTTGATGACTTTATTAATGAAGATGAGTTTGATAGCTTGTTTAATGGGATTGATGCTACATTTAATGAACAACAACAACCACCTAGGGATGAAGGTAGTAATGATGAAGGTAGTGATGATGATCTTCAAGATGATAATGGTAAGGATGATGTGGAAGTTGAAATGGGGGATTTTGATGATAATGTTGGGTGTATGCTAGATGATGTTTTGAACAATGAGATGGGAGATTATTACAGCAATACAGATGATGAAGGTATGGAGGAAAGGGTTGAGTATTTGAAGAAGTTAAGAGCAGAAAGGGGATCCAATGCAAAAACAGATTGTGCTATCAACTTCTATATTGGGCAAGTCTTTGGTAGCAAAGATGGGATTAAGAAAATGATTGACACCCTTGCCATTGAGACTAGGTGACAAATAGTGTTGGTGAAGAATGATGCTTCTAGAATAAGGGCAGTTTGTTGGGGAACAATACCAGAGCTTGGTGGGCCAAGCAAGGTGAAAAAAAGGATGGTCAGAAGAAAGGGTGTTGGGCCAAGCAACAGCAGCCCAGTTGTGGGTGGGCCAAGCAACAGCAGCCCAGTTGTGGGTGGGCCAAGCAAGTCTAAAACAGGGGCCAAGAGTGAAGTAACATGTCCATGGGTCTTGCACATCTCTAAAGGAAAACATGACCACTCATGGATGGTCAAAACCTATGTAGACACACATAAATGTCTCCAGACTAGAGATGTTAGAGCTTGCACTGCTACCTTTCTCTCCCAACAGATTGAAGAAACCCTAGCAGCTAACCCAGAAATCCCTATCAAGAGTTTGCAGGTCACCCTGGAGCAGAAGTATGAAAATAACATTTCACACATGAAGTCTTTTAGAGCTAAACAGATTGCAATGAAGAAGCTTATGGGAGACTACACAGAACAGTACAGTGTTCTAAGGGATTACATTTGTGAGTTACAAAGAACAAATCCAGGCACAACAGTGAAGTTAGACGTTGAGACTGATGGGGTACTAAGCAATGATACAAGGCAGTTCAAAAGGATTTATGTGTGTCTAGGAGCTTTGAAAAAGGGATTTGCAGAAGGCAAAAGGGAGATACTTGGGCTTGATGGTGCATTCATGAAGGGGCCTTTTCCAGGTCAGATCTTGACTGCTGTTGGAATGGACTCAAATAATGGTACATATCCACTGGCATATGCTATTGTTGAGGCTGAAAGTAAGCAATCATGGAGTTGGTTCTTGGAGTGTCTTGGTGATGATCTTAATTTGGCTCCTAACTCAAATTTCACATTTATCTCTGATAGACAAAAGGTATGTCACTATTGATTGGCTTCTAGAATTGGTAATTGTGTTTTTGTTAAACATCTTTAACCTGGTTTTCATTTTTTTGTGTAAATAGGGAATCATTCCAGCATTAGCAAATGTATTCCCTTGTGCTGAACACAGGCATTGTGTTAGACACATCCAACAAAACATGAAACAAAAATGGAAGGGAAAGGTGTACAGTGACTATCTTTGGAAATGTGCTGCAGCCTGTACAATTGAAGAGTTCACAGTAAACATGGAGGAATTCAAAGCCTTTGATGTTGAGGCACATAAGTGGTTGAAGCAGATCCCAGCAAAACATTGGTCAAAATCTCACTTCACAGGTAACCTGACCACTTATGGCTTAATTGAATGGTTTATGGCTTAATTGTGTGGTTTATGGCTTAATTGACTGTTTATGGCTTAATTGACTGTTTAGTGGCTTAATAGAATGGTTTATGGTTTAATTGTGTACTAAGTGGCTTAATAGAATGGTTTATGGTTTAATTGTGTACTAAGTGGCTTAATATAATGGTTTATGGCTTAATTGTGTGGTTTATGGCTTAATTGACTGTTTATGGTTTAATTGTGTACTAAGTGGCTTAATAGAATGGTTTATGGCTTAATTGTGTGGTTTATGGCTTAATTGACTGTTTATGGCTTAATTGTGTACTAAGTGGCTTAATTGAATGGTTAGTGTCACTACTGAATGGTTTATGGCTTAATTTAATGGTTAGTGGCTTAATAGAATGGTTAGTGGCTTAATAGAATGGTTAGTGGCTTAATAGAATGGTAAGTGGCTTAATAGAATGGTTAGCGGCTTAATTGACTACTAAGTGGCTTAATAGAATGGTAAGTGGCTTAATAGTGTACTAAGTGGCTTAATTGAATGGTTTATGGTTTAATAGTGTACTAAGTGGCTTAATTTAATGGTTTATGGTTTAATAGTGTACTAAGTGGCTTAATTGAATGGTTAGTGGCTTAATTGACTACTAAGTGGCTTAATTCAGTGGTTAGTGGCTTAATAGAATGGTAAGTGGCTTAATAGTGTACTAATTGACTGTTATTGAATGGTTAGTGGCTTAATTTAACTGTTTATGGCTTAATTGACTGTTTAGTGGCTTAATTGAATGGTTTATGTTGCAGGAAGATGCCACAGTGATGTCTTACTGAACAACATGTGTGAGGTGTTCAACAATCAGTTGGTCAATGGGAGGGATAAGCCAATCATCAATGCATTGGAGTACATTAGGCAATATCTCATGAAAAGAATTGTCAATGTGCAGAAGCTGGCTGAGAAGGAAGATGGGCCTCTTACACCAACTATAGCAGCTAACCTGAAGGAAATCAAGGCAGAAGCAACAAAGTGTCAAGTTTTGTGGAATGGTGCTGATGAATACCAGGTTAGTGGTCCACATAGAGACCAATGTGTGGTAAATATGAGAAAGAAAACATGTGCATGTAGAAGCTAGGAATTGACTGGCATCCCTTGTAAACATGTTGTGGCAGCCATTTGGAACATGGCAGTGAATGGGTTAGATGTTGGTATAGTAGAGAATTGGGTTGATCCTGTGTATTGGTTAAAAACATGGAAGGCCATGTATTCTTTCAAGATATCCCCCATCAATGGAAGGAAACTGTGGCCCAATTCTGGTTGTCCATCGAAGATCACAGCACCAAAACAGCACACCCAAGTGGGCAGGCCCAAGTAAAAGAGGAAGAAGAGTGTGGATGAGGCTTGTGAGGCAGGAAATAAGCTAAGAAGGATTGGGAAGACAGTGACTTGTGGAAAATGCAACAACAAAGGTCACAATTCAAGATCATGCAAGGGAGTGTGAGTAGGTGGTTTAGGTGGTTTAGGTGGTTTGCTGTGTTATGGCATATTTTGCATGTAATTGACTATTTGAAACTATGTTAGGGCATTTTGATGACTTTAGTTTGCTGTAATTGTCTGTTGGATATGTTGGTGTCTTTTGGTTAAAAACTCAGCTTATTGCTCTATTGGATATGTTGGCATTTTGATGACTTTAGTTTGCTGTATTGTATTTTGATGACTTTAGTTTGCTGTAATTGTCTTTTGGTGTCTTTTGAATGCTCATGTATTTTGAAACTATTGAAGGTAATTGCTCTATTGATTTACTTATTGGTGATGCCTTTACTGAGGTAACAGATTGGTTGGTGATGCCTTTACTAGGCTTAATTGCAAGGACTTCTTTTACCAATGCATATAGGGTCTATTGATAGACATGTAAGGAATCTTTTTCCAAGACAATATTTGGTCAAAAAGAGAATCAAACCAGCTTTTAATTGCAATGACTTCTTTTTATGTTTTTGTTTGCATATGGATAGGGTACTGTTTTGGATTTTGTTGCATTAAAGCAAGTGTTTTGGTAACTGGTCTTGGTTGCATTAAAGGTCATCTTCCTCATTTGCTTATATATAGGACACCATTTGCATTGCAATTCTTCACACCACACCATTTCTTTTTAGTTAACCACAAAGCTGATTGAGAAGCATATCCCACTTCACACCATGGCAACACGTCCAACTTCCTTTGTCATCCAGTTTGAGAAGCACATCAGAAGGAATGGCCGTTTGGTAAGCTTTCTGATTCAATTTTTAAGTTCATTCACCTTTCTGATTCACCTTTGAAGCTTTCTGATTCACTTTTTGATTTTTTGTAGACAATTCCAGCCTACTTTGTGAGGCATTGAGACCTAATGTTTCATCATCAATGCTTGCTAAGGATTGACAACACCAACTATCACATGGACATGCACACCCATGATGATGAAAGAAGGCAACTAATGGCTCCAGAACATGTCACAATTAGAGGTGATTTTGAGTACTTGATGACCAAACACAGCTTTAGGCCAAACTGTTGGTTGGAGTTCACCTTGGTTCAAGATATACCAACTAATGGGCTGCTGAGTTACTACCAAGTGATCTTTGATGTCAAAGAGGCTTAATTGGATGGGTTATGACTGATATGGAGTGGTATGGAGTGGTATGGAGTGGTATGTGGCTTATGTGAGTGTTATGTGAGTGTTATGTGAGTGTTAGAGTCTTATGTGAGTGTTATTGTCTTATGTGAGTGTTAGTGTGTTATGTGAGGGTTATGACAGTTATGAGTGTTATGTATGTCATGTATGTGTTGTTGGGGTTATTCCATCCTCTATTAAATAAATGTGTGTGGTTATGTGTGTTATGTAATATCCCCTGTTTCATATACCAACTTATTAAGCTACAAAACATGAAATTAAGCCATTTACCATCTTATTAAGCCACAAAACATGAATTAAGCCATTTACCAACTTATTAAGCTACAAAACATGAAAATAAGCCATTTACCACCTTATTAAGCCACAAAACATGAAGTTAAGCCATTTACCATCTTATTAAGCCATTTACCATCTTATTAAGCCATTTACCATCTTATTAAGCCACAAAACATGAATTAAGCCATTTACCAACTTATTAAGCTACAAAACATGAAAATAAGCCATTTACCACCTTATTAAGCCACAAAACATGAAGTTAAGCCATTTACCATCTTATTAAGCCACAAAACATTAAATTAAGCCATTTACCAACTTATTAAGTCACAAACCATGAAATTAACCCATATACCAACTTATTAAGCCACAACCCATTTTATTAAGCCACAAACCAAATTATTAAGCCATATACTAATTTATGAAGCCACAAACCAAATTGAATAAGCCATAAACCAATTTATTAAGCCAAAACCCAATAACTTTTTTCATTCAAAAGCTAACTGCAACAACTTCTTCATTACAAAATCTCCAAAATACAACTACTGGAATTACTAAAACATGAAAAAAAAGTAGATCCAACTTAAACATAACAAAATCTTCAAAAGAAAAAGTTGCTTTTTTTGTGCTTTCATGGAGGCTTCAACTTCTTTCAAGGATGCTTCAACTGCTAACTTTGCTGCTTCAACCTCATTTTTTGACCTCAAAATTCCTGGAATAACATCCATACATCGTCTGCAGAGTGGTAGATCAACCCAATCAATGAATCAACACGTCGATCCCTGTTACATTTTTTCAAACAAAAATTAGGGCTTCATTTTGTTACAGTTGAAATTGAAATAAAGCATACCTTTTGAGGGCAACAGTAAACCGGCGACCTGGGTTTCTTGATGTCCATGAGGTACGGATGATAGCTGGTAGTCCACACGCACAATTTACCATTGGAAAAGAAGCTGATTTGTGGGTGGAGAAGCAGAACTCGCGATGGAGAAGATGACAATGGAGGTTTCAAAGATGGTTTTGGGTGGAGAAGCAGGTGTAGGGTGGAGAAGCAGGTCTGAAAATCGAATGAGGTTTGAGGAAGAAGACGATCTGTTTTATATGGATTCTATAAAGTATTAAATTAGAGGGAAAAGCTAAATGACGATAATGCCCTCACGTGGAGGGCACGTGCAACCACTTAACGGCCCTTTTTGACGGAAGTTAGGCCGAGGGACCACGGTTGTAACAAAATAGCAACCACAGGGACCGCAGGCATGAATTTTAGGGTTCAGGGACCACGATCGTAATTTCGTGTAAACCACAGGGACCAAATATGTAATTAACTCTTTATTTTAATTTAAATGAAATCATCCCCTTAGCAGTGTTGTCATAGTACCATATTAATTCAACAGTAAAATTCGTCTGAAAAGCTAAAACGGTAAGATTCATCTGAAAAGCTAAAACAGTAAGATTCGTCTGAAAAGCTAAAACAGTAAGATTCTTCTGAAAAGCTAAAACAGTAAGATTCGTCTGAAAACTCAATACTGACAAAACATATAGCTAATAAAGCAACAATACTTGTCTGAAAAAGTAAGGCCACAATTGATTCATCCAAAAAAAAATAATAAAGGGAAAACATGGCTATAAAAAGGGTATATCCCATGAACCAAATACTCAAACCTGTCATACAGTTTTTATCTAGCTCTTACTGCAACGATGGCTGATAAATTGCCTTCCTCATCAACAAACCCTCGTTCTCAAAGAATGTCTGGAAACCCTCGTTCCTCTCAATTTGAAAACCCTCCGTCTCAAAGAATGTTTGGAAACCCTCGTTCCTCTCAATTTGAAACCCCTCCTTCTCAAAGAATGTCTGCAAACCCTAATTCTTCTCAAATTGAAAACCCTCCTTGTACTCAAATAATGCCTGGAACACTACGTAGGCAAATAGCAAAAAAGGAAGGGGAGATAGCGGCGATACAAGAAGAATGGGTACGTAAGCGTGGGGAACAAGATATAATTGAAAAGGAAATCGAAAACAAGAAGAAGTTCGTCAAAGAACTTCAAAAGGAGATTCGAGCCCAAGAAAAACGTCTAAAGGAGGATTATCTACCTTGGTATCCATAGATGCAACAACTAATCGATGCTAAGGAAGCGTGGATTTCTTCGATAAAAGAACTATATCCAAATGATAACTAGGGGAAGTTGTTGTAGTAGATCTCAACTATTCGCGTTTACGCTTATCTTATTTTATGTCTAAGTTTGTTTTCCTTTTCTATGTCTAACTTGTTTATGTGCGTTTACGCTTATCTCGTTATGTATCGGTGTTACCCAAAATCTGTAATAGTATTCCGTCTTTGTTTTCGTTAATATATAATGTTTCTTGCCGAAAGTCATGTTTTATTAATGCAATTAAACTAAAACAGTAGGATGGGTTACACGTTCAACAACTAACTAAACTGAACATTCTGGTCAAGACTATTAAGGTCGATAGTCCCTATTGGCTCTAGCTGACTGCTTCCTCTCGCTGAATACGGGATCAAAGGACATTGTGTGCTCGTATGTCCGTATTCTTCACACCTAGGACACCTCTTCCGTGAACGACTTTCCCCACGAGATGTGCGACGATTGTGGACTTTCGGTCTTCCGACCGGCCTCTTTATTAACAAGGGTGGTAGGACGGTAGGTAGAGGGACTTCTGGAGACTCCCATGTGTCTGCAGGGCCCACTGGATAAATTACCCCTTGGTACGTTGCCCTGTACAGTTCAGTCATGTAATAAGGCACGGTGATCAAGTTATAAACATCCTTTTTACGCAATTTTTTTGCAACCGCTATGGCATGCCCGCAAGGTAACCCGGACACCTGCCATTTCCTACATGAGCAATTTCGTGTACCTATGTCAACCTCTGCACCCCTTTCGTCGTCGTGGACCTCCCACTTGCCATAGCCGATTCCTCGTACCTTCCAATGCGCGGACTTCCCAATCCTCTTCTGGATCTTGAGTTGAGCCCATTCTGTTAGCGGGTGATTTAATTCACCTAACAAGATAAAAGATTATACAACATATAAATTCGTCTAACAAAATAACAATAATTCAAGTCTTACGTAAAACCTACAAAAACCTGCTTTACGTCGACGAAGAAAATACTACTCTTGTTGAAATTCTCTGAAGTACTCTATGAGTCCGACTATAGGTAATCTACGTGAAAACCTTGACATTGCGTTAATCGACTCTGCACTGTTAGAAGTCATAATATTGAAACGCTGCGCCGGAAAATGAACCCTTGACCACCTCTCCACCCCGACCTCTTCCATCAACTGAGCACCTGCAGGTACGGTGACTCGCAGAATATTCATCATTCGGTCAAACACGAGCGTGGTGTAAGCCTTGCATGCCTTCCAGTATGGGGTTTTATAAGTTTTGATAAGTGGGGCCCTAGATCTTACGTTCATGACCAAATGTCGACAACATAAGGCATGATATGCGATTGGAAAAATTGCAGAAATGGCGGCGTTTATGGAAGCGGCCCTATCCGACATAAACACCAAATCTCTTGGCTCACCGATGCATTCTTTCAACCGGTTGAGAAACCACGTCCACTCGTCCGCCGTCTCGGACCTACCTACTCTGAATGCAACGGGCACAATGTTGTTGTTCCCGTCCATGGCCACAACCAAAAACATCGTACCGAGATAAACCCCCTTCAAGTGCGCAGCGTCTATTATAAGGACATGACGCAAGTTGTTCAAAAATGTTTTGATGCGGTAATTATCGTATATAAAAAGCGTAACAAGTTTTAACCTCTAATGCCTAGCCACCGTCTTACCACATATACAGGCAAGCGTACCTGATCGTGAGTAATATAGTGTAGGAAAGTCCAGGTATTGTATCTACCACTGGGAACGGTCAAGTTATCGTAGACTAAAGTCTAAATCGGTTTAATTAACCTAAAAAGGGGGTTTTGTATGAAAAAGGTTTGAATACTTAAAAAGAAACAATTAACAAAGTAAAAACTAAGAAAACAATTAAAATACTGATTTAAGATTATAATAAAGGAAAACAGCAGTACTTATCATGATAAAGTGAATCCCCAATATGTATGATATGAATAGGTCGAAGGTTTGGTTGTTTTGACTATTGTAGGAATTTAAGTCTGGGACACCCTAACATGTGCATATTATGATGAGAAACTAGGATATGATCCTCCTAATTCTAATCCTAAATCGTTTGGTCCACAATCTAGAATCGGTAAATCCTCCCTAATCAATATCGCAATGGCTCTTTTACTATCTGGTCACTATTGGTCAAAGTAACCCCTTAACACAACCTTTTTGGTCCAAGTCAGGCTAAGGTAGGTTGATTATCCTTTCGGAGTCTATCTGCTTTGGTCTAACAAATACACCCAACCAAGTGAATTCAAATCGCCACAACAATATCAATCAGAAAAGAACCATAAAAGACATTCAATTAATCAAAACAAACCAGTAAACATTAATCACAAAGTATCATCCATAAAGGTTCATCGATCATGACAAGCACTACTAATAAACTACTCACTGATAATGAAAACAAAAACACAAACAAAAGTAGACATCGACATGATACTGACAATACAACGATAGATGATCGAAGATCGACTTCCGCAGCGTATCGGCACCTTTCGTACTCTCACTCTCGTTCCTCTGTACTTCCCTCGTGTATCGAACATGTTTAGAACTGAAGGAGGAGGCTGATATTTAAAGGAAAACGTCCAGGGGCCATCTGGCGATCGCCAAGCTGCAGGTTTGGCGACGCCAGACACTTAGGTCAAACTCTGGTCTTCTCTTCAGTCGAACTTGGCGGCGCCAGGTTGAGGATTTCGCGATCGCCAAGTAGCTTCTGTGTTGACTCTGTGCATTTTTCACGTTTTCTCGCTTTTTTTCGTACTTTTCCGTTCCACGGCCTCCAAATCCTTCACAAACAATAATAAGCTATTTTAGTGCATGAAATGATCATAAACAGGTGAGAAATGGGGTAAAGTCATACGATTACGCGCAACCAAAACATGTATAATTTTGGTGTTATCATGTTTCGATCTGCAAAAACGTAGGTGTTTAGAAAGCAACGTCAACGGTCAAAAAGAAAATTTTTAAAGTTATCGGCTATAAACGTACCGATACACCGAGGGCAACGAAACACTCGGAAAAACGCCCGTCGGAGTCTCTCCTTATTGCCGTTCTGGTACCTTCATTTCGGCGCTCCAAGTTATACAAATACGTAGGCAGGCGGGTGAACGACTCTGAATGACTGCCTCTGATTAGCATTAGGGCCTTCCATCTCGCACGCCACACGGTGGTATACGATATCGTATATCCATAAGTTTCCTGAATGTCATCCATGATGTCGTTTGGCGTTAGTGCTCTACGGGCATTTACAAATTTTGACTTTAAAATGTTACCCAATATTTTCTTGTTGGCTTGACGGCGTGTAGAGTTGAGTTGGGTCCTCGAACAAGTGTGTACGTCATACAAGTGTCTTACCATAAACATACTCCCATTTCCAACAAATTGGGCTTTCATAACCCACTCACATTGATCGTGGGCACATACAATCTCGTACCTTTTTCTGTCTGACCGCTTCGTCTTAAACTCAAAATGTTCTTCTAGGAATTTCTGCCCGACCGCTATAATCATTTGATCCTTCGTATCAAATACTTGACCTTTTTTACCCTTTGACTACGTCTATAAGGTACTACTTCGTTGTTGGTCGACATGAAATCTTGGGTATGAAGGAGAGGAGGCATATCAAAGAAATCATTTAAACCTTGTCGAAACTTGAAAGGTTCCGCATCTTCTTCGGTTTCTTCTTCGGTTTCTTCTACGGTTTCAACATCTTCGTTGTCTGATGAATCAATATCAGATAAACCCCTGAAAACATGGGATTCATCTTCTGGACACCCGGCGAACTTTCTACGCTCGTATTCTTCTTCGTCTTCTTCTTTTTCTTCTTCTTCATCTTGTTGTTGTTGTTGTTGTTGTTGTTGTTGTGTCTGTTGCGTCTCTGGGACAACTTCCGGATAATGGTCACTAACACCACATCCAAAATCTGGTTGATAGGAACTATCGAATTCAGGAACATACATTTCTTCTTCGTTGACCTCGTTCGAAGTACCACCTCCATCAACTACAAATACGTCGACATAAAGTTTAGGTGGTTCACTTGAGCCTATCGCCATTTGCATAAACACCCTAACATCTTCATCGTCGGTTAACTTCAATATTTGGCCACCGTTCTTGTACAGTACATTCACTTCACCAATCGAACGGTCCAGTCCGCATTTTCGACAACAGTAATCAACAAGATGTTGATATGTACTGTCCTAACACCTTGAGTCTCTATTTCATCAGTAATAACGTAATCCCATCCCTCGCTTCCTTCAGCCCAATGACCTCCGGAACAAAGATATAGCTTTGCTTTATCTACACCGTAACTCATTTTCAAAACACACAAATTTTACTGATATCAGAGGAAATAATAAAGTGAGTAAAGGAGAAGATGGTTGAGAAAACTGATATGAGAAAACCATCAAATTCGTTCATGTTAAATACTGAAAATATGCTTATTGATTGGACAATTTAAAATAATAATAATAGTACAATAATAGAGGTTAGAATAATAGTACAATAATTGTTATCAGCTTTCTCATGAATTAGGTTTAGGGAAATTAGGGTTTCATGGGGAGTCGACACCCGCCAACACACTACCAACCGCCAATGGAGACTGGCTATCTTGGCGGTCAGCTGAGGTGGAGCTTACGTGGCGATGAGGTGGAGCTGAGGTGGAAAAGGACCACCCGCCAATGGTGGCTGCTTGATTGGCGGGTGGAGGTATGACTTGGCGGCTGAGGTGGACGAATGGGAATAGGCCACGTGTTGTGAGTCGCCAAATGGCAGGTGGATCTTAGCGGCCCAAATTATTTCTCGCCGGATTTGTTTGTTTCGCCGGCTTGGCGACCGCCGGAGGTGGTTGGCGGCCGATGGTTGGCGGACCGGTGGGTATAATGGAATTAGGTGGGAGAGATTGGGTAGGAGACGAATTAGGGGTTTGTCAGTGGGTATATAAATAATTTTCTCTTAACAAAGCCCTAAATATTTCAAGTCTTGATAATATCTATAGATAATATAATATATAAACGTCCACATTAATACATTTATAGTAACAAAAATATTTTTATTTCTTGATAAACAAGATAATTAAAACATGAGTTTATTTCATTTTTAATTTAGTTACATAAAAATCAACATAGAACTAAAAAAAACACTTTATGGTGATTTATTATATATCTTATACAATCAGCAGGCGCACCGGCTCCGACCCGCCGGTGCGACCCGCCCCAAACCCAACTCATATTTATTTTAAATTTTACAAATTAGCCCCCTCAACTTATAATATTTATTTATTTTATACCTTTTACTTTTTATTATTTCATTTTAGTTTTAGTCATATATCATATATTGGCTAAAGTATGTTAAAAAATACGTTTTAATTTTAACAAATTATGTCATTATAATCGTATCGTCAACACGATCGAAATGAGCCTAATATTGAAATTTTTTTGATGTATTATTTTATTAAAAACTATATATATTATGATTATAAAAAAAACCATATTACCCATTTTTAAATTTACATATTAGCTCTCTCAACTTATAATATTTATTCATTTTATACTTTTTACTTTTCAATATTTCATTTTACGTTTTAGTCATATATCGTATATTAGCTAAATATGTTTAAAAAATATGTTTTAATTTTAACAAATTATGCCATTATAATCGTATCGTCGATAGTCGATACGATCGAAATGAGTCTAATATTGGATTTTTTTTTTGGAAGAGGTATCACATACCACATTGGGCCTAGACTAATCCTCGGCAATTTTGGGCCGAAACCCGACTGCTAAAGCATGCATATTGGATTTTTTTGATATAATTATTTTATTATAAACTATATATGCGCTCCAACCGACCCAAATCCTATACTCATTTACATATTAGCCCCTAAACTTATAATATTTACTCGCTTTATACATTTTTTTTAATATTTCATTTTATGTTTTACTCATATATCGTATATATGTTAATGTATGTTAAAATATGTTAACAATACGTTTTAATTTTAACAAATTACGTCATTATAATCGTATCGTCGATACGATCGAAATGAGTCTAATATTGAATATTTTTTGATGTAATTATTTTATTATATACTATATATACTACGATTATATGAAGCGAAAACACTGTTCATGAACAGCAGCTACCGACATTTGGAGTAATTACACTTTACCCCCTTAAACTTATAATATTTATTCACTTTATACTTTTTAGTTTTCTATGTTTCATTTTGCGTTTTAGTCATATATCGTATATTGGCTGAAATATGTTAAAGTGTCGGTACCTACTGTTCATAAACAGTTTTTTGACTTCCTGGTAATTGTTAGTATTGTTAAAATCTCCAAAAATCAAATTTTTTGATTTTTGATTTATTAAATCATTTATTTATTTTATTAAACCTTTCGTATGACAACATTTGTACAAACTTTATGTTTCATATAAATTCATGTTACTACTTACGATTAAATCTACCACAGTTTATAACACGGCATGAAGCTCGGGCTCTTAATAGGTTACTTCCTCTAAAATATTAACATAAAATTCATGTTACTACTTATGATCAAATCTACCACAGTTTATAACCCGGTGCGAAGCCCGGACTCTTAATAGGTAACATCATCAAAAATATTGTTCACAACAACGGACCTTTACAATATTAACAAAATTCCCCGCAGCGAAGCGCGGACAAACTCCCCTCGTTATTTACAAAACTATCTTTTTTATATAACAATCAATATAATTAGAGATCTTAATATTTTACTATTCATTATTCTATCTAATAAGAATGTATATAATTTAAATAACAATTTTCATGTTTTGTTTTTCGCTTATATTCATTTTCTTAACAATTTTGATGTTTTTATATTATAACTTACTTTTATTTACAAAAATGACGTCATGTTGAAATTTGTATCATATATTTAAGAGTAAATTACAATTTTGGTCCTTGTGGTTTACATCCATTATCAAGAGTAGTCCCTCTTCTAAAGTAATTATAATTTTGGTCATTGTGGTTTTAATTTTAGAGTGAATTACGGATTTGGTCCCTGTGGTTTGGTGGGTTTTACGGATTTGGTCCCTAAACTTCATTTATTACAGATATGGACTCGAGGTATGTCATTTTATAACGAATTGGTCCCTCCTTCTAACTGCCATCCATTCCCTCCGTTAGGCTTGAGGGCATTCTCGTCCTTTTCCATTTTTTGTCTTTATGCGAGGGACCAAAACCATAAAAACCACACAAACCACAGGGACCAAATCCGTAATTATTCCTGGAAAAATAAAAAAACTTATTCTTCATACTTAAATTAATTAACTATTATATTTTAGCATGCATTAATTATTATACTTTATGCTTAATATTACATTTAAACATCTTTTCTTTCAAATAAAAATACTACTACAAATATTTATTTATTTTACTTTGAATTTATTAAAGTACTTAATTATTATATTTTGATATACATATATATATATATATTAATTACTATACTTTAAGTTGAGTTTAATATATAATATACTTTATTTCTAAAAAAGTATGTATTACGTACATATACATATATTTTTTTCATGTATTGACATCAATTTTGGTATATTTTTCTCATATTTTCTTTTTGGTATAATTTATTTCAGTTGATTTTTGTATACATTAGTAAACAATATTAGCTTACAGATTTTAGATGCATTTTTTTCTCACAAATTTAAGATAACTTATATTTTTCGGGTGAAATAAATTACAAAAGAAGAACAATTTGTGAGAAAAATATAAGTTATCTTAAATTTGTGCTTTTTGAGAAAAATATAATTGTGCTTTTTGTGCAATTTATTTCACCCGAAAAATATAAGTTATCTTAAATTTGTGAGAAAAAATGCACCTAAAATCTGTAAGTTAACATTGTGCTTTTTGTGTAATTTATTGTGCTAATATTGTGCTTTTTGTGTAATTTATTTAAGAAAAATATAATTGTGCTTTTTTTGTAATTTATTTGAGAAAAATATAACTGTACTTTTTGTATAATTTATTTGAGAAAAAATATAACTGTGTTTTTTGTGTAATTTATTTCACCTAAAAAATATAAGTTATCTTAAATTTGTAAGAAAAAAATGCATCTAAAATCTGTAAGCTAATATTGTTTACTAATGTATACAAAAATCAACTGAAATAAATTATACCAAAAAGAGAATATGAGAAAAATATACCAAAATTGATGTTAATACATGAAAAAATATGTGTATATGTACGTAATACATACTTTTTTTAGAAATAAAGTATATTATATATTAAACTCAACTTAAAGTATAGTAATTAAATATATATATATATATATATATATATGTATATATGTATATCAAAATATAATAATTAAGTACTTTAATAAATTCAAAGTAAAATAAATAACTATTTGTAGTAGTATTTTTATTTGAAAGAAAAGATGTTTAAATGTAATATTAAGCATAAAGTATAATAATTAATGGATGCTAAAATATAATAGTTAATTAATTTAAGTATGAAAAATAAGTTTTTTTATTTTTCCAGGAATAATTACGGATTTGGTCCCTGTGGTTTGTGTGGTTTTTATGGTTTTGGTCCCTCGCATAAAGACAAAAAATGGAAAAGGACGAGAATGCCCTCAAGCCTAACGGAGGGAATGGATGGCAGTTAGAAGGAGGGACCAATTCGTTATAAAATGACATACCTCGAGTCCATATCTGTAATAAATGAAGTTTAGGGACCAAATCCGTAAAACCCACCAAACCACAGGGACCAAATCCGTAATTCACTTCTAATTCTATTTCAATTATGGTTCCTTTGACTAAGTCTAGTTACAAAACGTAGTTAGGTTAAGATTATTTTTATCAATTTATTTTTTCTTTTTTATTTTCCATTTTTTGTTTTATTAGATTACATAATAAATTACAATTATAGTACTTGTTGTTTTGTTTTTTTTTTCACTTTCCTACGTTATATTATATAGAGTAAATTACATATTTGGTCCCTGTGGTTTACACCTTTTACCCACAATGGTCCTTATTTCAAAATAAATACATGAATGGTCCTCATGGTATACAATTTTGCTATTTTTTGGTCCCTCTGACCACCACCTCATTATATGCAATAGTTAAATAAAGAGAGAGACTAGATTCGCAAAGGGTAAAATTGTCTTTTTCACTTTTGCCTCTAATTAAATCAATGTAAAAACACACAAACCACAAGGACCAAATCCGTAATTATTTCTGAAAAAATAAAAATATTAATTTTCAACTTAAATTAATTAGTTATTATACTTTAATATACATTTATAATAATAATACAATAAGTTTAATCTTATATACATATTTTCTTTAAATAAAAATACTTACAACAATATTAGTTATTTTAATTATTAAATTAACTAATTGTTATATTTTAATATATATATATATAAATTAATAATTATATTTTAAGTTGAACTTTAATATATAATATAGCTTTTTTCAAAAAATTATGTATTACGTGCGCATACATACACACAAACAAACACACACACACACACACACACACACAGGGAGATTTTGTAGAAAATGAAATACATGGATCATTAGGTTAACTGATTAACACATATGATTAAAATTGATGTTTAAAATAACCAATAAGGGTGTTTTCCAAAATAAAATAATGTATACAGAACCGAGTGAAATAAACTGGCCGACGGGAGTGTCGTGTATGCGTGATCGTTATACAAAACCGAGTGAAATAATTAATTTCTGAGTGAAATATATTGGCCGACAGGACTGATTATTGTAAACATCAATTTTAATCATATGTGTTATAAATCAGTTAACCTAATGATCCATGTATTTCATTTTCTACAAAATCTTCCTTTGTATGTGTGTGTGGGCGTGTCGCGTGCTTGTGTATGTGTATATGCGCGCACGTAATACATATTTTAAGAAGCTATGTTATATATTAAAATTAAACTTAAAGTATATATATATATATATATATATAGGGAAGTTCATTTAAAAACCAAAAAAAGAGTAAAAACTTACAAACCGATGGTTTTTTGGTTTAAATCAACGAAAACTATTCGTAAAGTTGTTTATTATGATGCAAATGTTTCATATAATTTATTTTTTGATGAAATTGTTTCATATGTTGGTGTTTTTTATATAAAAATGAAAAGGTTTCATTCATTTTTCTATGCTTATGAAACTGTTCTATGTATTTTCTTTAATCCTATGAAACCTTGTTATTATGAATTATATGAAACATTTGCATCATATTAAACAACTCTACGAAAAGTTTTCGTTGATTTAAGCTATGAAACCATGAGTTTCTACGGTTTTTACTCTTTTTTTGGTTTTTAAATTAACCTGACTCTATATATATTAAAATATAACAATTAGTTAATTTAATAAATAAAATAGCTAAATATTGTTGTAGTATTTTTATTTAAAAAAATATGTATAAATATAATATTAAGCTTATTGTATAGTAATTAGTGCATATTAAAGTATAACAATTAGTTAATTTAAGTTGAAAATTAATATTTTTATTTTTTCAGAAATAATTACGGATTTGGTCCTTGTGGTTTGTGTGTTTTTACATTATTTAATTAGAGGCAAAAGTGAAAAAGACAAATTTACCTTTTACGAATCTAGTCCCTCTCTTTATTTAATTATTGCATACAATGAGGTGGTGGTCAGAGGGACCAAAAAATAGCAAAATTGTATACCATAAAGACCATTCATGTATTTATTTTGAAATAAGGACCATTGTAGATAAAAGGTGTAAACAACAGGGATCAAATATGTAATTTACTCTATTATATATGATTTATAGTATTATTATATTTAATAACTAGTCAATGTACCCGCGCGTTGCGGCGGGTGTGAATGATCGTAAAGCGTTTATTATTTTTCTGAAGTTAAGAATTTTAAAAGATTCGTGGTTTTACGGGAAAAGAGTTGAGATCTAATACCAGATTTCTAATTACTTATTCAAATATTAAAAGGTGAGATTGCGTCGTTACAAATCCTTACAAATTTAGTAACATTTTAAGATGGGAAAAGGTTATGGCACATTCAATGCGACGGGTGTAAAGACTTGCTGCAATAGCGTTTTCATTTGTCCTAATTATGAAATTTCAAAGCTTTAGGGTGTTACGAGAAAATAGTTAAGTTGTAAACATAAAATTACACAATACATGTAAAGATATAACAAATCTTGATGACTTCCATTCTATACTCATAATTGATATATAATTTGTATCACATATTATTGTTATTTGAGGGATTTTTTCAACGGCCAAACTCGAAATTTTTTAACCTAAAATTGACACAAGATATAAAAGAACAATAAACCTTGATCACTTATACACTCATAATGAATACAGATTTTGGATAACATATTATTCTTTTTTGAGGTATTTTTTTAAGGATGAAACCCGAACAAATTTTTACCCTTTTGTATATTTTCACACAAGAAATAATCCCAAATCTACCCAGATGCTTCCATCATGGTGTTCACAACAAATCAAGAGAACAAAGAGAAGACAACAATGGCGAAAATATTGTAGCATGGATATGGACACAGGTGATTTGAAACTTGTGTAGAAGATGGTTCTTCAAGTCTGATAAGAGAGAGACAGTTCGATTTCAAGTGATGAAATCAACTGAAGTTTGTAGAGGGTAGAGTGCAGAAGGTAGAAGGTTGCAGCGTGAAGGAGAAGAGATGTGAAAGGGTTTTGAGTTGAGAGTGTGTTATGAGAAGGGAATAAAGGGAGGGCATTATTGGAAATAAATCGTCTGTGTGGATAAATGGTCATTCTAAATGCTGAGCGAATAAGTCATTGTCATTTTGATTAAGCCACTACCAAACACTCATCTTGAGCTGAGTGAATAAGCTCAAGACCTTATTAAGCTAATTAAGCCACTAACAAACAGGCCCAAGTGACATTAAGCACCATAGTTATATGTTTTTTGTTTATTCTTTATTTATTTATTTTTATTTAAAATTACACAAGACATGTAAAGATATAACAAATTTTGATGACTTCTATACTCATATTTGGATTTTCAATTTGTGGCATTTATCGTTTTTCTTTTCATACTAATGCAAAGATTAAGGGGGTGTTAGGGATTGCGTATCTAAAATGCTTAAATGAGATGCATTTTAGCATTTAAACATTTTTCTGATAAACAAAACATCCTTGTTTAACCGAGTGTTGTTGGATTTAACAAACATACATCATGGATATACATGAATAAGTAGAAAAGTAGGAAAATATATTTTCACATTTGCATGGTGAACTCCTCTCGTAACTTTATTGGCTTCTATTTCACCTGAAACTTAAAATGGAATGTTGCTAAACAAATTTCAAGATGAGAATGATACATCAATATCGATATTAATGTGACTTATAAGAAATCTATAGTTCTATGTAAAACAATTCAAACTTCTTAAGCAAGAAACAAAGCAACTTTTGGTTACAACTCCAAGAACTACAAAAACTCCTATTGTATCATCCTGAAATTCCCCCTTTCACTGTAGAGGTTTCTGCAAAGCAATGAAGAAACCAGTTGAAATTGATGAAAACAATCACATAGAAACTAAGCCTAAATTCATAAACTCAATCTAATTGTTATATTGCAGAAGACACCTTGGGGCCATTGAGGAAGACATGATGAAGAAAATGCTCATCTGCAGTAGATGCATAGAAGTTGAATTTTCTGAACGAAATACCCAAAAAATAGAAACCTTAAATTGATGCGAATTTGTGACATGAACGGGAGAAATAGAAGCACTCTTGATTTCTCGTTTTGAGGGAAGGGGGAGGTAGGCGAGATTGGAGAGAAATGAATGATCATGGCTAGAGGGAGACCTGGGAGAGGGTTTAGACTTTAGTGTGGAGAAAGAGATGCAGAGGTTAGGTGCTTCAGAAGTTGCATAATGTGCTATTATCTTGAAGATTCAAGACAACCATTTTAGAATTTTAATGTAGTAATAGATATTGTTTGAGTTGATAACAGATGCCATTAGTAATTTGGTCCGAACATGTAACAATAGATGATCAAAGCGAGCAAAATCAAGTGAAATTGCATTATCATATTGCACAAAGTAGAATTATATATCACATGAAAATTGCAATGGTTGACTTGCCATATAACTTAGGGAGAATATTTGACAATTTGGCAAATGTGTAAAGGAATTTTGTGACCCAAAGATGTTTATTTGTAATGATAATAATTTCAAACGAAAATTTTACATGGAAGAAACTGATGCAACTTTTATGGAACATCCCAAAAGCAAAAGTATTGAAATCTTAATGGAAGAATAGATGCATGATATTGGCCTAGCTCACATGTTCAAACCTCATTATACAGAAAATCAAGTGCGAGACATCATTTTTAAAGATTGTAAATAATTTGAAAGTTTGAAAACTCATTTTGTCTTTTTGAGTAGGAGACGTGACATAGCTGATACGACGTCAAGCACAATATTTCCATCAATACATTAGTGTCTGATCAAGGAAAAAGGGCATACATTAAAGGTGGATCTGTCTCCCGAGAGGACCTACGGGCCTTGGTCCTTCTTCAACGTCATCCCAAAAAGTTTGGTCTTCTGAAGATGACAATTTTCGTAAGCCTCATTGTCGAAAAGCAAACATTTTTGCTGCTACAACAGGCATACAAACATCTATCCTGCAGAGTTTTGCTTAGAGTTCCTGAAGATGAACAAAAATAAAAAGGTAAAAATTAGTCTCTTGGTCTTAACTATAAACTAACAATCTGCCATTTGAATTCTAAATTTTACAAGATAGAATGAACGACATCCCACTAATTTTCAATCATATATATGTTAGTTATACAATCAAGGAAAAATGATCTTTCAGAACAAACTTTTGAATTAGAGATACACACACTATTGGATGGACCAGAGTTAAAAATGGAAGATATGAACTTGTATTTATTAACAATCAGTTACAACTTACAATAAGAAAGAAACAGAGATCTTTCTGTAAATTGGTATGAATATTGCTATCTCAAGTACAGTCAAAGGAGGAAGGAACAGTGAACAAAGTTACGAGTCTGCAATGAAAATGGTGTTGTGTGGCTTTCAGCATGTGAGTCTAGAATAATAAATAAACACTCCATAAAGCTACCACATTCTCCTATTTGCAGTACTGTATGAGTACTATTATTAGTATGCAAATGATATAGTGGTCTTTTAGCAAATCGAAGGACAAAAACGGCATTACCAATCTATCTCAACATGTATAATGACTAAAATACAAATATAAAGTACCTGAAATATTGGATAAGGAACCATTCTATTTCCATCCATATTTATGTACATGTCTGCAGTCAGATGGCTATCAAAAATGCAAATTTTCAGAAAAATGTAGATCATTAAAATACTGAATAAGCAAAAACAGAACCATGAATTGAAATTTCTTGTACGTAACATGATTCTTAACTCTTATGGTCCATATCTCCTTCTTTACCTTTCTCACCTTAACTCTTCCTTTCACATGATCCTTCGCTATACAAATATATGTGTGTACGTAACACTTTAAAGCACTTCTCGCCTAGACATGTTTGCATCTGCATATGCTCCATATCAACACTATTCTTTCATTTCATATAGTATTATTTAGTCCAACGTAGCTTCATATCCAATTTCCAAGGGCAATCACCAAAAACAAATTAAATAGTTATTAACAACAGAAAAATAAATATAAAAAAGGTAGAAGAACTATTGGCACACCTAGTAATCTGCATAGATCCCAACAAGGACCTAAATTATGTAGATTGTCATCATATCATTTCTAACATAACTGTTATGAAAAGAAAAGTTCACTCCCTTTCTATGCTCGATATTTTAATGAATAGGATATACAAAATCTAGAGTTAGAGATAACATGAATTATCTTAGGGGTCGTTACCAAATGCTTATTGGTTAAGAGTTGATTGGCAAGAGTCACTTACTACCTTTATTTAGCTTAACGGATAATGTTCTCAGCCATAAAAATGGATTGTTGGAAAGCTTCTTTTACCCCGTAAGATTTTCGAACCATGTCATGATCACCCAGTAAGCATTTGGTAAACAACCCCGTAATCAGATGACAAATAAAAGCAAACAGTTCTTACAGGAACGGTCAAATATTTTAAGAAACACCTTATTCAAGCAACTAATATGTTACAATGCTAGAAATTCTCAACTTCTAATAGAATCAAAGGATTGATCTAATAATATCAATAAACCGGAGAAAGGAACATCACCATAGATGCACATTCCAAGAAATGACAATACAAAATGGATAATGAAACCTCACCAGAGATGCACATTGTAAGAAAAGGCAAGCATGATGGATGTTGTCTAGTGAGTACATAATCCTTCAGTTCTGCCTAGAGAAACCAAGTTTAGCTAATATAGTGTAATAATTCAAACATGATACATCCATTCCTCCTTACTGTTTAGGAGACAGATTTAGCAGGATTCTCTGACCCACATTTGATAAAATTTTAGTAGATTTACATGATGATATGATTATATAACCACAAAAGTGGTATAGACATTCCATCGAACACTTTAGGTGCATCAGATAATGTAGAGTCATCTTCAGCAAGTATTGGTAAAACCAAACTCGGTGATTCATGACGAATTCTATGGATTATCAAATACTTTAGGAACGTAAGGGATGGCTTCGAGATTTACCTCCTACAATTAGATGTTCAAGAACCTGCAGAATCGTATATAAAATTAACCAAACACAGGTAATCAAGAATAAAAAATAAACTTGCATTACCTGTGTGATGAAAGTTCTTGGGATGCAGAAGACAACAAACATAAGCAAAACCTAGGTTGAGAAAAATTAGAACAAATCCAAAACTTGAAGATGAAATCGAGCAACCATACTACTAATAGAACACAGAAGAAATCAAGCAACCGAGCAGAAAACGAAAGCCTACCTGACTGTGTATGTAGTCATGAACTCTGCTTTCATTCTGCATCAAACCCACATCAAGAAACTCAGTACAACAGTGTATATACATACATATATTTGTATCTACACATTTTACATGTATGCAACAAACCCACATCATGAAACACAATAAAACAGTGTATATAAAATTTATCTACATATGTTATATGTATGCAACAAAACCCACATCAAGAAAATACATAGATACATATATTAGTATCTACACATTTTATGTCTTAGCAACAAAAATCCACATCAAGAAATTCAAGGAAAATGTATAAGTATCTGTATCTACACATTTTATATGTAAGCAACAAACCACATCAAGAAATTTATGTTTTACATATATATATATATATATATATACCTCTACAAGTTTGTAGAATTTGTATATGTCTTCGACGTATTCAACCGCAGCGAGTTCGTTATTGACATCTAAAGCCTCGATATCGACGATATTTGTGGGTTTGAGTTTGTAGTTAAGGCCACAGGCGGCCATGCTTCGTGCGATGCCGGCTTTGGAAACCTTTTTCTTGGGTACTACCACTTTGTTGTTTTCAATAATTACCGCCATCGGTTTCTATAAAACAAGATTGATTTTGATTAAAAGTTGGCCAATTGGGTATGAATTGATGGTAAATTGGTGAGATTATTTTTGTACCTTTTGTTGTTATCAGCTGCTTCTTTTTGTGCATTGGTGTGCACAGAAACTTCTTGTCACCGGGGCGGGTGACCGGTGGCAGAGGTTTGCTGTTAAGTGTCCGCAGAGTTATCAGATTTCTGATGTCACCGAGTGCATGATGGGTTTTGGCTTGTCTGACCATCGTGATGTTCTTTTGCTTAGCAACACCAACTGCTTGACCTTTATTAAATTAAAGAAATTCAAGATTTAATCTTTATATCAAGAAACTTTAAAAAGAATAAAACCCATCAAGGGAAGAAGAATAAAAGACCCACAATCAAGAATTTGAGTGTGACTCTGTTGAATTTTGGATCAAATCAGATGAAACTATTCACATGTGAATAAAACTTCATCAATAAAAAAGGGGATCTAATCATCTAAATCCATTAATATTCAAAAACTCAGTGGACGGTTTTCAAAACCCATTAAGAAACTGAATATAAAATCAAAACCCGTCATCGGAAACCTCATAAGAACAAGATAAAATCAGTAAAATTATAAAATCAAAACCCGTCAACTTAATTCTTAGCCAGATAGTTAAATTATAACCCAAAACTTAAGTTGGATTCAATTCTGTATGAAAGTGTAGGAATTCATCAATATAAAACCATATTGCACCTTTTGTGGCTAGCCATCGCCTCCAGCAAGTTAGTTTTAACATCTTGACGTGACGTCTTCAATGCTTTCTGTAACCGACCCAATTTGCTCCTGGTATTAACATCAAATTAAAGAAATACTCAGATAACATTTAAGATATTAAGAAAAACCCAGATGAAATATTCAAAATTAACATAAGCCCAGACGAAATATACCAAAAAAGAAGTGAAGCACATATCAAATTTTGAAGAATCTAGTGCGCATTTTGATCAAATGTTTACATGGTTTACAACAGATCATTTGCTTGGTGCCCTACATTGTTGTTTGCTGTTGTAGATGGAGAGTTTTTTATTTCAAGCAAAATTGTACCAATATGATCGATATAATTGAAAAATTGAAACCACAAGTTCCATGTGTCCATGTTGACGCACCTGTTTTTCCTTTTCTCGTTTGCTCTTCACCTCGTGGAAAGTATCTAGACAATCAGTAAAGTTCATATTAGAATCGTTCAAAGCAATTTCAATTAATTTCAGAATCGTTCCAAGCAATTTCAGAATCGTTCAAAATTATGACCTAATGCTCGAAATTGAAGCTCGTTCAAAGCAATTTCAGAATCGTTTGACCTAATGTGCGAAATTGAAGAACATAAAATTGAAGGTCGTTCAAAGCAATTTCAGAATCGTTCGACCTAATGTGCGAAATTGAAGAACATAGCTTTTCGAAATTGAAGGAATTGAATAACATACCTTTTCGAAATTGAAGGAATTTGGAGCAATTTGGGAAGGAAGACATGGATTTGTGACAAGGAGGCGGTAATCTGAACGAAGACATCGAAGAAGAAGAAGACGTGGGTGGCAGTTGTGAGAAGTTTTAGGGTTTAGAAGTTATCTTGAATTTCAGTTTCTTGAAAAACAGTTGGCCAATTTCTTTTAATATATAGTAAAGATTAATTATAATTTTACGAATAAATTACATTTTTGGTCCTTATATTTTTCTTTTCTATTTTTTGGTACTTTTTTTTTTTCAATTTTCAATTTTCATTTACCATTTCATATTCTTATTATATTAATTAATTAATTATAATTTTAACTATCGATATATTTAGAATGCACATTTTATTTTGTAAATTTTAATCAAACATGTAATCATGTTATATGTTAGACATTATATATTTTATAATCATGTTATATATTTTTATTTTACACCAATTTAAAAAAAGAATGTAGTTAAAAGAATTAAATAGAAATACTACGTTTTTTTATTAATCAACATATATAATCTTTAATTTTTATATTAGAAAAAACAATATTATTTAAGACAATATATGTAGCTATTAGTTGGTTATTTACTTTCATTGTGATAAAGTTTAAGTTTATATACTGAAAAGATTTAATAATTATATTATACTGTTTTTCTATTTCACACATTTAAAAAATTCATTTAGTTAAATATAATATCTAATAATGAAAAACAAAAATATGAATAGACATAGATATATTCTCCTTACATAAATATCATAATAAATTTCTTAAATACCAATTAGATAGAAATGCTTTTTTTATTAGCGTAGACGAATTTGCAAATATAAATCAAATAAATTGCATTAAATTTCTAAAAGTACTGTACTTAACTCTTTTAATGGTATAATTTATAAAACCAAATACATATTTTAAATGCATTTGTAGTTAAAACTATAATCAATTAATAAATATAAGAAGACTATAAATGAAAATTGATAAACGATAGAAAAGAAAAAAAACAAAACCAGAGGGACTATACTTGTATTTCTCATATAATCTAATAAAACAAAAAATGTAAAAGAAAAAAGAAAAAAGAAATTGTCAAAAATAACATTATCCTAACCAAGTTTTGTAACTAGACTTGGTCAAAGGGATTATGCATTATTAAGTCTCTAGATGAGCCATTAAGTTGTTAGTAAACAATCCAAAATATCTTTGCAAATAAGCCCTTTTGTTGATTAAGCTCATTAAGTCGTTAGTAAATACACCCTAAATAATACATGATTGTTCATCCTTAATATTATGCATTATTAAGGTTGAATAATACATCATTAGTATTATTTATCTTAAATAATGCATAATATTTGGTCAGAATAATCTTATATTATCTATACTATATATATAAAAGAAATAACTTAAAAAATTGGTTATTTAGTCAAGATAACCGTTTTTCAAACATTACAGTTAGCACCCTTCTAATTAATCTTTTAGTTTACTTTTAATCCTTCACTTATTCATTTTTCATTTTAAACTTTATCATATTAATACAAATAATAGTATATAGAGTAAAATGAATTAGAAAAATACATTTCTTTTTATTACAAATTATATCATTATATAGGTCTCGTTAATACCTTCGAAACAAGCCTAATATTGAATATTTTTTTTTTGATTTAATCATAGTATTAATTATCAAATATATATGCAATAATTAGTTTTATACTTCTCACGTTCTAATTTTTTATTTTAAACTCATATGAATTAAATTTTTTTATGTCTATACTACTTTAATAAGACTCTTAATTAGTTTTTTAAGAACAACTAAATTATTCAATTTTACAACTGCAAAAACACTTTGTACAAACCTTGGATGCATAAATTGAAAACTACTTTCCTTCTTCCTCCCACGTTTCATACCCCTGATTTTGCCACCCCTGCGTATTCTTCCTCACATCTCCTTCTCCATTTTTGCCCTTGTTTCATTCTGGTAATTGGCAAAACTCTTCGACCAGTCACTCGCAATTCTGGTAAGACCGATGTTAGTGGAGATTGTATTACATGTTTAGACAACAATTTTTTGGATCAAAACTTGATTTTAGTTTCAGTAATTTGTGACATACGTTAATTTGATTTTTCATGTTTTCCTGTATAAACAAGAACAATGTTACTGGAAATTATGTTTGATGTTTAGGAACCAGTTCATTGGATCAGAACTTGTTTTGAGTTTGAATAATTTGTGTTTTCGATATGATCTGGTTCATATTATTGATTTTTATGTAATTTTGTTCAATTGGTGTAATCTAATCTAATTTGTCTTATCATTTGGTCTTATGATTTGGTCTTATCAATGTTCTTTGTGGGTTTAAAATTCGTTAGCTTTGATAATTCATTTAGGATATACCGATAACCCATACACTGTTGGACTAAAAAATGTGGTTTCAAATAAAATTTTATTACCCGCTGCATCGTGCGGGTATACTGACTAGTTTAAACTAAATATGAGCTGAATAAGATAAGTGACAATTATGTTTTTGAATTTCCGTTTTAGGTGACTGGAATGCAAATTACAAAACCATGATCTTGGAAAATATTAATGAAAAATCGTAGTTTGCAAACGCGTCCTGTTGACTTGTATTTCCAACGTCAACCTTGTTTCTCTCTGTTTTTCTTTCCTCACTCACCTCCTCAAACAGCTTCAAAATCCATTTCAGAATTTTGTACTTGGATCAACAAACCAAAAACAAAACAATGGCCGATTTCGTTTCGGAGCCGATTTCTAAACTCTCCGATGCCCTAATATTCGTGGCAAAAACAACAGCCGATTTCAAACCCCAATTGGAGCAACTCCGTACCACCTTAGATGGAATAGCATCGAATGTTGATTCGATAAAGAAGCTGAATCAGGAACTAGATCGAGATTCCACGGTGTTCACATCCGTAATGATAGAAGCCGAAGAACTCGTCAACAAATGCTCCAAAATCAACCGGTGGAATTATTTGAAGAAATTCACTCACTCGCGGGACCTGAAAAATATCAACAAGAAGCTGTTAGGAGTGTTTCAGGTTGGAGTTCAGGCGGATCAATCCAGGGACGGTAAGGAGACACTAGTAGAAGTGAAGTCTGTAAACCGAAGAATGGATAGTTTGGTATCGGAAATGGAAGGCTTGAGAAATGAAACGATTGAAAGAGGAGGGAAGCTGGGTTGGTGGGTTCCTAGACTTCCTAAACACATAGTGGGGTTCAAGGAGCCATTAGCAAGGCTTAAGGCCATGGTTCTCTCTGATACCGATGATGCTCCTCCGGTGATGGTTGTTTCTGCTGCCGCTGGTTGTGGGAAGACTACTTTGGCCAAGATGCTATGTTATGATCCTCAAATTCAAGGTACCTTTTAACTCTCTAATTTTCTGCAATCGTTTCACTAATAATAACTTGTATTAACTTAGGGACCATTTGTTTAGGACATTAGTTACCATTACTTACCATGTCGTCGGATAACATTCTTACCGGATAAGACTCTAGGTCCTTGTTATGGGGGATAACAGTTTCAGTGGTTTCCATGCTCAATTGGCAAGAAACATATGGTAAGTGATGTCAATAAGCTCTTGCTTACTCAGGTAAGTGTTTAGTAAACATTCCCTTAATTTATTAAACTAACTTCAAATGAGTACCCTAAAATTGTGGTTCTAGTTTGGTTTTCACACTCCTGCTGATCTGATCAAACCATCTTCCATACACCATGTTGTCTGAAATTTCATGATTCCTAGCTCCAATTGCTTACTATGAAAAAATATTTTCATTTTAATTACCAGCCTTCAACTGGCAAGAGAGTTTTCTGTTACTTCTTTTTCTTAGGAAAATCCCTTTAAGACTTGAAAATTTCTCTAACATTCCAAAGCTTCCAATTATGAACTTGCAAACTCAAAAAACATTTTTCACATATATTTAGGAATGTATATGCTGAAAATAATGGTTTGGTTACCTAGAGACATTGTCCTTCTTCTTCGCATGGTTGGTCTTTTTTGTTTCATACTAATGTTTTTTTTTTTTGGACAGAGAAATTTGGGAAGAACCTCTTCTTCGTGACAGTTTCCGAAACACCCAACTTCATGCTAATTGTCAATGATCTATTAAATCCAAATTCCTTTGGTCAACAAGTTGGCTTTCAAAATGATGAAGATGCAAAGAATAAATTGGAGAACTTTTTGGGAGAGAGAGCATCAAGTCCCACACTACTAGTGTTAGATGATGTGTGGTCGGAGTCATTTATCAACAATTTTGTGTTTGAGATTGAAAGATACAAAATTGTGGTCACATCTAGGAGGGACATTACGAGATATTATGTGTTTAAGCTTGAACCTTTGAGTGATGAAGATGCCAACACTCTCTTTTGCCACTCGGCATTTACTGAATACAAGGGGAAGTCTACTCCTAGTATCGATGAGCATCTTGTAAATCAGGTAACTATATATGTTCAATTCTATAAAACTTCTTTCAAATAAAGTTGTTTGGTTGGTTTTCCTTTAATTCCTTATCGATAAAGTTGTCTGTGTGGATTAATCTGTCAGGTATAGATCGGGAAGGTTTTTGTTTTTCTTCTATAGTATGCACTAACTTTTCTTCTCTAGTTCTATGTTTGTCTTGTAGTTTTAGGACTAATATGTTTCTAACCCTTGTATGCAGATGGTAAAATATTGTATGAAACACCCCCTCATCCTTGTTGTGGTCGGTGGTTCATTAAATGGGAAAGATGCTAGAATCTGGAGACGAATGCTAAAAGAATTGTCTCAAGGTCATTCGGTTCTGGATTTAAATAAGGAAATACTTCCGCATCTAGAAACAAGCTTCATGGCCTTGGATGATGAACTCAAGGAATGTTACTTGGACTTTGGGCTATTCCTAGAAGATCAAAGGATCACGGCTGGTGCTCTCTTGAATATATGGGTGCATTTGTACAACCATGATGATGAAGGCAATGATACCCTCCACAAGATCGATGAACTTTCCTACAGAAATCTTGTCAATCTCATGAGCATAGAGTATTTCAATTTTCTCTATTACTTTGGGTTATAAGAGTACACGCTACAACAAAATTCGGTTTATAGGACGCCATGCGTCCTAATAGACTATTTATAGGTCTTAAATGACCAAAAAGGTTTGCGTCCTATGTAAAAGTGTTACAATAAGTTTATAAGACGCTTTTGGATGCCTTTACAAGTTTTTTGGGACACTTCTAAAGTAAAGCATCAAATTAGTTTTTTTTATAGGACACTTTGGAGAATTGCCATATGAGCACTCTTTTTATAAGACACTTGTTTTATAAGACATTTTTTTTACAAATGATGTCATCCAAAAAAATTAATATGACGTTTTATTTCAAGTGTCCTAAAAAACTTGTTAAGGCTCCCAAAGCATCCGGTAAAACTATTGTAACACTTTTACATTGGATGCACGCTTTGTGGTCCTAAAGTCTTCAAAAGGAGTCTATTAGGACGCTTAAACATTTTTGGTGTCCTATGAACCCGATCTTGTTGTAGTGACACTTATACTTTTGACGTGACATGAACTACTTCTCAGCCTTAAATTTAACGTGGAGTATTCTGACTTTGAGAAACTACTAAAAGCCAACATTAAGGCTTATTAGATTTGAATTAAAAGCTACTCTACAACTTTTCTTAAATAGGAGGGATTTCAATTTCTTTTACTATAGTAGGTATGCACTTGTCACAATTGTTGTACGCCTAATCCTTAAAATTGTTTATGGTCTTAGGGAAGATCCAGACTCAATAGGTAACTATTACGAGCAACAGTTTGTCACACAACACGATTTGTTGAGGCAACTTGCTATTAACTTGAGTAGCAAACAACCCATAGCACAACGGACAAGATTGATTATAAATGTACAAGGAAAAGACCTGCCTACATCTATTTCGCAAGTGCAAGGACCTATGAAAGCGCGCATATTGTCTATTTCTACAGGTATTAATTTGTCTGTGGCAAGTACCTAGATAAAACAATGTTGGTTTTGTATTTGGTCCCCGAAATATCTATTAATCCTGAATATAAAAAATCATTGCCACTCAAAAGTAAAAATTTTCTTTGTTTGGAATAATGGGTTGTCAATGAATTTATTAGTATGTTAGGTATCTAATTGATTGATTAAAATGTTGATTGCAGGAGAGTCATTTGCTTCCGGATGGTGCAAGTTGGAAGTCCCTGAGGTTGAAGTTCTTGTATTGAACTTGATGTCAAAGACATACACTTTACCTCACTTCTTGGAGGAAATGCAAAAATTGAAGATTCTAAATGTCACAAACCATGGTCTATACCCAACGGAATTCGAGAATTTCCATATTCTTGGTTGTTTATCCAATCTAACTAGGATTAGGCTTGAACGAGTTGCAATATCTTCATTGAGTGGACCCACATTAGCTCTGGTCAACTTGCAGAAAATATCGTTCATAATGTGCAAAATGGGCAATGCTTTTGAGGAACTTAGCAATGACAACTCCAACATGTGGCCTGGACTAGTTGAAATTGAGATGGATTATTGCCAAGATTTAGTGGGATTCCCAACTATATTGTGCAACAGTGTCCACCTTAAGACGCTGAGCATCACCAACTGCAATGAGATGTGTGAACTTCCTAAAGAAATTGGTAATTTGACTAGTTTGAAAACACTCAGTCTTCGTTCATGTACAAAACTGGAAAAGCTGCCTGAATCGCTCACAAGACTTGAAAAGCTCACCATCCTTGACATTTCTGATTGCTTAAGCTTGAGCGAGTTGCCAAAAGAGATAGGAAAGTTAGGTGGTCTAGAAAAGATTAACATGAAAGGTTGTACAGGAGTACATGAGATACCAACATCTGTGAAGGAGCTATCTCACACACAAGTTATATGCTATGAAGAAACTTCGTACCTATGGCAAGACTTCTCTAATGTAGAGAAAAAGGTGGTGGAAGAAGACAGACTTGGAACCCTTATGAGAATCATTTTATAATCGTACTTCCAGTACTGCCAATTCTTTATTGGGTATGTTGTTCTTCATTCATACATTATATTATGGAAACATCTTATTGTCTCTATATTTGTAAGTTGGTTATTTTGCAAAAAGAAAAGAAAAACAATGAATTGATTTATGTTTTCTTTGGAAACTTAGTCCTAGTATCCTTCAAATATATACATATACAGGGGAAGATTCCATTTGGAACCCAAGAACCTCTGGAAGCATGATACATGGCATAGTCATCAAGAAAATATGGACGTGTTATTCATCACGAATGTTGTAGTATTTGTCATTCATGATGACTATCATATCCTTAATACAACTATATCCGTTGTGAATGTTTGATTCATAATGAATAACACTTCCATATTCAACCTGAAAGTGTTATGCATGTTGAAAAGGGACATGGTGCGCTATAGACTATTCCTAGGGTTTTAATCAATTATGGGTTTCTAAACTTCATATATATTTATATATATATATATATATATATAGAGAGAGAGAGAGAGAGAGAGAGGAGGATAAAACAAGAACAAAGTCAAAATAAGAAACAGAGAAATCAATGTGATTTCACCCGCATTTGTCGTGTTATCAATGCCAAAATGAATAATGATAAAGACAACAATATAAGGCAGCCTAAAGATGTAATGTATGTATCTTGTGTAGTTTCTTTCTTTTACTCTAAGTGTCATTTAGTTTTACAATCTAATCTTTCTGTGCAGATGCTAACTTGACATCTCTGGTTTATTTTGTTGGGTTCTTTGTTTTTGCTTTTCTGTCTATTTTATTGGTCTGTTAGTGTGGTTCAGCCTTTTGGATTTGGATTATTGGTATATTTCTTTAAATTGGTGTTATAACTAATAAGGATGGTTTGGATCAGTCTATCTCAGATTGTCTGCTGATCATTCTTGAGGGATATGAATAGGATTACAAGGATGGTTATATGGAGTTTTTGTGTGTGTATATATATATATATATATATATATATATTGGTATGGTTTGTGGGATTTGGTTTTAGCCATCATAATCTATGGTCTGTTGTGTTTAATGCAACATCATATTGTCATGAAAAGGTGATAAGTTCCTTATGGGGGTTGTATTAGTAACTCCTTGTTCCACATTACCCACAAGCAGAGGAGATGCTGGGTTCATATAGTACTCCTTAACCGGTAAGAGGCGTTTTGTAAAACCGTGCGGGTTAACCCTAAAGCGGACAGTATCTGACCCGGTTAGCCAAGGTGTGTATCATAAGGCTATGTTGCAATCCGTGTTATTCTTCCTGTTGGCTACTATCAACTGTTGCTTTCCTTTATCTTTTTTATAAAAAAACTTGTTTCTATCATTTGGAAGTTGTTTCTACAAGATCCCACATTTTAGTTATGTTCAGCAGCCTTTTGGCTCCTTGTTTGCTATTAAAATAGGGTCATCATATGGGGAATACTTTTTGTGGTTTTATAGGGTGTTTATTTGCCTTTTTTTTTATCTCAAAAAATATCTTAGGTTGCATCTTGCAAGTCTTGGGGTATGCCACTCATAACTTCGTTTTATTTTTCTTTTGTATGAATAAAGTTTTTTCGAGGGTTTCGTTTCGTCTCCTTTTCCAGAAAAGAAATATTAACTTGAAGCCATGATGATTCACTTGCAATAACTTCAATTTTGTTCCATCTTAATTAATCAATAAAATTCAAATTTAAGCTTTGATTTGTTATTATTGTAGCATCTCAATCTTCCGATGACAATGGTAGTTGGTGTGGTACAAAACGCACAACATTGGTAGCAAAGGTAGTTATCAATTCCGTTTGCTTTTCGATTGTTTAAAAGTGCTTATTGACTTATTGGCTTTTCAAAAATTCAATAAGTTAAAAATAAGTTAAGAAACACTTTTTAAAAGTGCTTTTTGATACAAGGGGAAAGACTATTTATGAAAAGCAAGAAAAGTGTGGCGTTTTGTTTTGGGTTTTGGCTTCTCCCTCTCACATAAATCTACTTTTTAACTTATTGACTTATTGACTTTTACAACCAAAGAGCTAATTCAAACACTTTTTTAAAAAACTTCTTTTTACCACCACCATAAGCCAATAAAGCACTTTTAGCCAAAAGCGCTTTTGGAGTCCAAAAGGCAATCCCAAACATCATGACTCGAACATCAAAGCTATTGATACAAAAATACATATCTTCCGCTGCATATGAAAACTTACGATTCATCCATTTTACATAAAAGTTTAGCATGTCAGGGCTAGCTAGAATTTCTCCTCAAAGTAGTTTATAGGGAACCATTTTGTATATGGACATACTTATCCAAATCTTATTGATTCTCCCACACGTATTTGTATCCATGATACTTTCATGAGTAATCGCATGTGATTCTTGCATCAATTTGGTTGGATTTCGTCTTGAAAACACTAAACAAAAAGAGTTATATATATATATATATATATATATATATATATATATATATCTTAAATTTGAATCTTGAATTTGCATTTGCAACATAAAACATGAAGAGGGTAGTCAAAATAACTTGTTCTTTCGTCATTATCTTAGTACTTACAAGATCGAATACGTCTGGTGAAGGCGTCAACGATGATCCCTATTTGTGTTCGGGGATCGTGGTTCCATTCTTGCCTTATATTCCATACATGACAATTTGTCGTCACAGTTGTGACAAATCATCATGCCATCCCGATAACTGTGGACCACCACCACTACTATGTTGTGCAAACCTCGGGATGATAGCCCGTCAAATAACATCAGATTTGGATGCAATAAAGTTGTGTAGTTGAATACAGAATGGCTTGATCAGTGTAGACGGTTCTTTGGTTACTGGTGCCGCCATCTCAAAGCTTCCAAAAAAATGCAGTATCGACATCAAAATTCCTCCGATCGACTTTAAAACAAATTGTTCCAAGTATGTTTAACTATATTTGTCCGGTCTAAGTTACAGTAATGTCATAATATTGGGTTGTTTAGAACATCTCTAACAATTATAATATTTTATAGTTAAATTCTATTAAATTATTTTTATCCCTTACTTTTTCATGTTTCACTTTACATCCTTATCATATTAACATAAATAATATATATGAACTAAAATGTATTAAAATTTTTGTTTTTCTTTTCAATAAATAACACTATTATAATCGTCTAGAAAATATTTTCAAAATGAGTCTAATATAGAATAACTTTTTAATTTAATTATATTATTAAGTATTAAAAATTGATATAAATTAAATTTTAGATTTTATTACAAATCTATTGTTGATACTCTTGAAATTTAAAAATTCCATTTTTTTAATCAAACTATTTTTATAGATAATTTATGAATATGAAATTATATTTTATTTAAAATTATATTATTGATATTATCTTGAAATTTAAGGATTCCATCTTTTTAATTTAACTATTTTTATAGATTATTTATAAATAATGAAAATTAATTTTATTTAAAACCCTACATATCAAAAACACTACATATTATATTTTATTTCTATATCCCTCCAGTTTTAAAATTATTCATGAAATCTGAATCTTTCGACAAAAGAATTATAAATTTTCAATTTCAGAGATTTTAACAATTATTCACTATATAGTGGTGAACCCGAGTTCGAGCCCTGGGGGACGCATTTTGGAGGTACGGGGGCTTGGACCCCGGGCTGCATGCTTTAGCAGTCGGGCTTCGGCCCAAAATTGCCGAGGATTAGTCTGGGCCCAATGGGGTCTGGGATATCTCTTCAAAAAAAAAAACGATTTTAACAACTATTAGATGACTAAAATATTTAGTTATAAAACAAGAGTATTTCTTTCTTTTTCATTTAAATTGTTGATTAATAAGAGTTACTTTTACCAAATAATTATTCTCTACTTACTTAATCAATTTTTAAAAAAGCTTAGAATAAACAATTGGAACAAAAGTAATTTAAAAGTTATATATATAATTTTTTAAATGGTTATGGTTAAACTAAATTATTAATGTTTCTTCAATCAACTAAGTAGTTGTTGATTAGATATTACGTTTGATTTGTGGTGAAGTATTTGTAAACTTTATAATGCAAATGTCTATTTTTATTAGAAACTAAAACAATATGCAATCTTAAGCATTTGTAGCATGTCATCATTCAAGATTTGTTACCTCATATTTGTCGAGTTGTGTGAATAGAATAATAATCATTTATAAAACGAATACGAGGGTTTTTAACAATTAATGGTGAATATGATACGAGGTGTGTTTGCGGAGACCGTCAAAAATCTCGTTAGAATGCATCGTACATACGCTTGACCATGCTAGTTTAGCTCAAACTAGCTTTATCTTAATAGCACTACGAGCTAAAATAAAATGAACTATTGAACTTATACAAGTTCTATTTTGTTATTATATCTTTTAATAAAAAAATGTGTTAAACCGGGTCACAAATTGTAATATTTATGGTTTTACCTCAAAACAACATATATTTTAATATATTCAAAAGCCAACATCATAGCAGGTCCCAGGTTAATAGAACAATATGATATATATTTGAAGACATAAAATGCTTTCGGTAACGATCGTAGACACCGGTCAAAGATGGAATAAATTAAATAAAATGATTGAAATTAATCGGTTGTTTATGAGACAATTACTAAACGGATAGACATCTTTGTCTCGTACATAATCCTTAACATTTATGAAAATAAAATTGAAATTCATCAAACGTGTCAAAGTAAATTACATGTAAGTTCTTATTCATTTTAAAGTAAATTACATGCATCTTTTGTCCTTGTAGTTTGTCAAAGGTTACAGTTTTAGTCCCTACCCTTTAAAACTAAATTTTCATCCATATGGTTCATATATATATATATATATATATATATCAAATAAATTTTTATTTGATTATTCCTCTATATATATATATATATATAAAAGTAAATATCAATTGAGTATATTAAATAAATAAGATTTTATTTTCAAAAGAGATAAGCTCAAAATTGGTTTTGGAATTATCTGTTATATGGTAAGTTATACCATATATATATATAGACGACGATAGGGTCGACGCGAATAACCAAACCCGAAACCAGTTTTGGTTTCACGTTTGTTCGATCAATTTACTTCACAAATAAGTTTGTTCGTGATAACTCCAATGGGGCAGCCTACCGGTTAAGGCTTGGTGTTGGGGAAAAACCCACCCAAGTTCGAATCCGGGGGTGAGCAACCAGGGGCCACCGAGTATTAATCCCAGGGGAGCATGCTTTAGCTCTCGGTAAAAATTGCCAAGGATGTAGTCTGGGTAAACCCAGGTGAACCTTATAAAAGAAAAAAGTTTGTTCGTGATCGTTCGGGGTTATTCCGGCTAGAAGGATTTCGTCTGGCTTGGAGTACTCTTGAGCTTCCGAAGTAATATTCTAACCCAAATAATGTTATTAAGATTAAAACTAAAGCTCTGTGATTTTCGGGTTTTATAAGTTAATGTTGCCGCTATACAAAACCAGTTAGGTTTTTGTTGTTTAACCCAAGGATTTCGATCCTTATGGTTTTCGTAAACCCATGGATCAAGTTTTGATCTTTCGGGTTTGACAAGTGTTTTTTATCGGTTAGGAATGTGATCCACAGTTTATTTGTATTAGTTAGGCACGAAGAAAAACGCAATAATGGTATCAGAGTCACATGTTACAGTTTTACCTTAATTCTTATGTTTATGATCCGTTGAAATTTTTCTGTTTTGTTGTTCTTTTTTTCCTGTTTTTCGAAAATCACATAGGGATAGAGAACAGTTTGTTTTTCCTTCAGTCAAACTTTTTGGTTTGATGGATTTATTGAAAAACAGTTAGTTTTTTGGAATCAAGTTTTGCTTTGATTGTTCAATCATGTAAAATTTTAATTTTATGCCTACACACATAACTGTGTTGATAATGGCGCCGAAAAATTAGTTATGATCAAAGGTTATCTGAAAAACTTTAATTTTTAGATAACAAATAAAAGTCATAAGATTTTTAGTTTTGATCATATGTGAAATCTGGATTGTTATTCATAAGGTGTTATTCACCTATATAAATTTAATTAAAAGTTTTTTTTTATCGTAAATTGGCATCGGACACACGAACCAAAAACGAACCTGGATCAAATTTTGGATCAAAAGGGTTTAGAGTGGGCTGAATTTTAACTCTAGAAATTCATAAGAATTAAACCTAGATTAGGTTTAGAGTTAAATGCAAATTTGGTCCTTATGGTTTACAAAAAATAATGACTAAGGTCCTTCTAAGAAACTTTTAACTAATAAGGTCCTTATACTTTTGTTTTTTATAACACATATGGTCCTTCTTATAAAATAATTTTAAAAAAAGTAGAATTAAGAAAAGGTAATTTTGTCTATTCACTTTTCCTATTCCTTTAATCTTAGTTTATAACATGTTTGGTCCTTATTTGATTAATATAATAATGTAAATTTATTTGGTCTTTTTTTTAATTATATTATATTATTTTTATGTCAAAACATGTATATATATTTTTATATTGAATAAATAAATTTTAATACCACCCCTAATTATATCAATTTACTTTACAAGTTATACAAATATAGTTTGTATTTTCTTGTTTGTTTTATCATCCATTTGAAGCAAATTGCAATTTATGATTATTTTCGAGTTATATTATTGAAAAGAGATCCAACCGATTATAATATATATAAATCATATATGCAATTAAATAGAATTAATATATTTTCCTCATAAATCATCTATTAACACATTTCTACCTCGCACGATCATTTGGTATCGAATTTACGATATTCTTTGTAAACCATAGGGATGTTACATGTTACATTATTTATTAAAAGTAATGAGTTAAAATTGTACTTAGTCCCTATACTTTACAAGAAAATAAATATATAACATTTTTAGTAAAAGAACACATCACTAATCTAAAATTTTAGTATGAAAATAGCAAAAATGAGTAAAACATACATAATAAACACTGCAAGAAAAAACATACACAATCACAACATCATGTCTTAAATAACATTAGCGATAAAAAACATGGTAAATTCGATACCAAATGTTCATACGAGATTTTAAATGTGCTAACATTTATGAGGAAAACATATTAATTCTATTTAATTACATATTTGATTTATATTTATTTTTTTATTTGATGAATATCTTTTCAATAATATAGCTCGAAATTAATCATAAATTGCAATCTCTTTCGAATAAATGATAACACTAACAATAAAATATAAACTATATTTGTATAACTTGTAAAGTAAATAGATATAATTAGGGGTGGTATTAAAATTTATTTATTCAATATAAAACAATATATACATGTTTTGACATAAAAATAGTATAATATATTTAAAAAAAAACCAAACAAATTTAAATTATTATATTAATCAAAGAAGGACCAAACATGTTATACACTAAGATTAAAGGAAGAGGAAAGGTGAATGGACAAAATTACCCAACTCTAGCTTTTTTTAAAAAAAATTATAAGAAGGACCATATGTGTTATAAAAAATAAAAGTACAAGGACCTTGTTAGTTAAAGGTTTCTTAGAGGGACCTTAGTCATTATTTTTTGTAAACCATAAGGACCAAATTTGCATTTAACTCTTAGGTTTAATAGTTTAAAGCCCGAAATTTTTAGTTTCAGAATTTTTCCATGGTTTGATTGTAAAAGGGCTTACTGGGCCAGTTAGCCTTTTAAGTTAAGAAGGTATAGTGGCTTAAGCCCATAGGTATGTTTAAAATTATTAGATACGTAAAATTTAATATTGCAATCTAGGTAGATCGGAGAATTTGTTTTAAATCCAGTAATGTGGTAAGTCTTAAAATCAAAATATCGTGATTCAAAACGGCTTAGAAAAACGGCCAGCACCGTGGCCTCAGGCAACCAAGTCAGCCGGCCCATGCCGTGACCCATACGGCTCGGCCAGACGGCCCATGTCGTGGTCCATCCCCTGGCCTAGGCGCTCGGCCAGACGGCCCATGCCACAGTAATTTTTAAAATTATATAAATATGGGCCTATGGCTTTGTTTTATTAAAGGAATTTATAATTAATGGAATTTCCTAGTACTTTATATATTAAATCGTTTTTTTGAAAGAGACCTCAAACCAGTTTTTCGGCCTACACCACGGTACCTGGCGGCACATGCCGCGATAAAAGATGGGCGGCCATGCCATGGTTCGACCTAGATCGTGGCTCATGTGGTTTTTGACCGGCGGTTCGGCCAGGTAACCTCGTGTCACAGGTGATCATGCCACGACACAATTTCATACGGCTTTTGAGCCATTAATTCGACGTTCCCGTCAGATTGTTTGGAACAAACGATTTGATAAAACGATTTGGATAAAAGCCATAAATTTTAGAAAACTGATAAAATAGATTTATAGTTTATAAGTCTTAGTTTTTTTTATAAACTAAGTAAAGACCATTATTTTAGAATAAAATGTTGATTTAATTTATAGAATAGATTAATTTTATAAATCAGATAAAACCATGTTATGTGATAAATAAGGGGAATAGTTGAATAATTGTCAGTTATAGTTTTTGACCAAGTTGTGTTGTTTGTATTTTTACAAAAGAAAATTATATACACTAATTTCTGGTCAAACCTAGTCAATTATATTTTTCTAAAACGAAAAGGTATTTTTAAACAGGTATACTGTTTTATGTATATGTCTATATATATTGCTCATAATTGCTATATATATTATGTCTTGAGAAATTTATTTTTGTAGCCATTGGAAAAATGCAAAGATCAGATTTAGCCATTCTCTCTCCTTTTTTCGTGAAATAGCCCAACAAGTCTCCCCAGGGAGAGTCGCCTGAGGCGACTTGCCATTTTCCGGCAAAAAAGCCTCCGTTCCGACCACTGTTCACGCCGCCGGCAAGGGGAGTCGCCCCACTCATAGTCGCCTCAGGCGACTCCTAAAGAAATACACAAATGGCCCCTGAACTTATACTTCTGAAGAATGTCAATTTCACCCCCTGAAGTTGAGTCGCCCCAGCATAAGTAGCCTGGGGCGACTTTGACCACGTTGACTGCATCTTGTGACCACCAAGAAACCCTACCTCTCCTTTCCTTTCTCTATCATTTGCAGCCTCCTTCTTCTCCTTCATCCTCTCCTTCCTCCTCTCCTTTCTTCTATCTATTTCACCAATTTCCCATCTCTTTCACTAATTTCACATCTCTTTCACTCTAATTTCCCTCTCTTTCACTCTTTTTTTCCATCTATTCCCTTTAATTATCACTTTCAAATCTTATTCTTCATCTTTTTCAAACCTTATACATTTAAAAATTTTAAAGAATTTTCAAAGTGGGGGACCAACCTTCAACGACATTGAACACGTGTTTTTTGTCGGGTCACCATCAACACAAAGGCAAGGGGTTACACACCGTTAGATCGTTTATCATCAATGGCGACTTATGTAAGTTTCCTAGATTTCTTGATGTCCATATGTTGAGATGTGTAGTTTTATTTTATTTTTTGAAAGGAGATGTCTAATTTTTATGTGTATAGTATGAGATGAGTTCTTAATCTATTACTTGTATTTAATTTTTAATCGTACAAATTAAAGCTAATGATGAAGTTAAAAGATTGTTGAGGTTTTGGTTGGTTTTGATGTATACAAAGTTAGGAATTTGATGAAGTTTGTTATAAAAATTGTTACACCCTTTTATATACTTTTATGTTTGTTATTTTTGTATACCCTTGTATAAGTGTAATTTTAGTAGTGTAAAAAGTGTTAAACATGTGTAAATATTAAATTTAGATGTTGGTTTTGAGATGTTTATAGTCTTACATTTTAAATTTATATAATTTTAAACATGTGTAAATATTAAATCTAGATGTTGGTTTTGAGATGTTTATAGTCTTAGATGTTAAAAAATTGTAATTATAATTTTAGTTGTGTAATTTTAGTAGTTTTTAGGTGTAGAGAATTTTAGATGTATATATTATTATTATATGAGTTATTGATGTGTAAATATTAAATCTAGATGTTGGTTTTGAGATGTTTATAGTCTTAGATGATAAAAAATTGTAATTATAATTTTAGTTGTGTAATTTTAGTAGTTTTTAGGTGTAGAGAATTTTAGATGTATATATTATTATTATATGAGTTATTGATGTATTAGTTGTTTTTTATTTTTATATGTTTTGTTATCTACTTATATAATTGACGATAATTTCTTAAATATACTTATAGGGAGATTTGCCTAAACTTACCGGTAGGAATTTGTTGAAGTTTGCGGCGGATATTAAGTCTAAGTTAGACGACGAGGGACAAGAGTTGTTTAGACGAGGTCCATTTGGTCATTGGTTAGACTACATAAAAGTAAATCGTGCGGATCCGATGGTTATTGTGTTATTCCTACAGAGGCAGGTTGTGGTCCCAAATGGAGACCCGGAGACATTATATTTTAGGATCGGTCCATACCAGCGTCGTTATGGCCGAGCAGAGTTCAACCTTATCACGGGACTCCCTTTCGGTCTCCAACCGACTGTATACACTTCGGATGGAAATGCCTTCGTTAGTAGGTTATTTCCACATCGCACACAAAATGTACCTAGGAAGCAACCCTTTCGGATCAAGGTTTCAGACCTAATGGCGTTGTTTCAAAACATGAGCCACTTAGAGGTCGAAGAACAGGTTCGTATATGTTCCCTTCTGATGGTGGAGAAGGTATTCTTAGGCCATCAAGACAATGTGTATGTTGATGATTTACTATTAAATGCTGTGAATGACTTGGATGTATGGAACGAGTATCCGTGGGGTTCTTACATTTGGAGCTATACATACAAGCACACGGACGGCGCCTTTGAAAGGCGAATGACACAGAATAATGAAGCTATGACGCTATATGGCTTTCAACACGCGTTTGAGGTAATATAATTATTCACCAATTAATGTTTTTTTTTTATTTTTTATATAATAAATGTTATTAAATAAACGCTACATGAATGAGTTTTTTTTTTTAAAATAAACGCTATATGATTGTTTTTTAGAAAATAAAACCTATAATAAACGCTATAAGTTTGTTTTTTAAAATAAAACCTATAATAACTTATTATTTAAATAAACGCTATATGAATGTGTTTATTTTAAATAAACGCTATATGAATGTGTTTATTTTAAATAAACGCTATACATATAACGTTTATTTTAAATAAACGCTATACATATAACGTTTATTTTAAATAAACGCTATATGTATGTGTTTAAAAACAAGCGTTATAGGAATGTGTTTTTTTAACATAATAAATCTAAAAGTTATTTTTGTCATTGCAGATCTGGATTCTCGAGATGTTCCCTGTGTCCTTAGAGTATTTTTTAAGGAGTGACGCGTATCCGAGGGGGTTACGGTGGCAGAAGAAAAATAAAAGAACGTTGACTCGGGATGAGTGGTTGAGATTCTGTAGATTTGATAATGTATGATTTTATGCCAAGGTTTCTTACTTTAATTTAGACAAAATAGTTTAGTAATATATGTTTGACATTACTTGTTTTTTATATATTAGGAAGCGCATATCCCACACGAGGGCCTTGTAGCGGACGAGTTCGAACAACAGCAGGGGTGGTATAGACGGAGCCAGGAATGGTTTCAGCACATTGCCAGTCAACGACCGTCCAAGAGGGCCAGACTTATAGCGGCACGTGCAGATGACGAGGTCGACAACGACGATCCTATGGATGTCGACCAATACCATGAGAAATGGCAGACATTGGACAGAGTAGTAAATAACCAAAATGAGTTGATGAGAAAGATGGTAGAAGTTGAGAAGGCGATAGCTGAGCTGCAGGTAAATGTACCGTTTATTTTAATAACATTTATTAATAACATTTATTTGAATAACATTTATTAATAACATTAATATCAACGGTTCATAGTTTGTCTAATGTTGAGCATGTATTGGTTAGGTGTCTGGACGACATTCTGTTTCTACTAGCCGTCCATCCACTAATTATGGTTCCATGCCTGTCCAGTACTCGCAACATGTAAGTTAGCCTATAAAATTAACGTAAGTTATGTAGTGCAATTTTTTCTAATTTAAAATTACAATGTTTAGGAGGATGCGAGACGTTCTTTTGACATGGGCGGTGGATATACACAGTCTGCGTACGCACATTATGTAAGCATCGTTGATACATATTCCCGTTTACTGCTTGAGGTGGGTTTGATAATCTGCTTAATAAACTGTATATAATGTTTGTAGGGACAGAGTTCGACCTTCGGCATGACTGGGCCGAGCTACTTTACACCTCCCGCTCACGGCATGTCTGGGGGTTCATTCTTTATACAGAGCCCGAACACGCAAGCTGTAAGTGTTATTGAATTTGTATTCATCTCATACCCGCTACGTTGTTTACTAATTATGAATGTCATTCCGCAGAGTGTCTTTTCTGGTACTCAGACGATGGATCCTGTATGGAGCTCGTATGCAGACCTTATTACTGGATCAGGCTCAGCATTTAGCGCCTTCGGCCAGGCCTACGGTGGTATGTCCGGTGCTGGAGGGTCGTCATACGGTGCTGGAGGGTCGTCATACGGTGCTGGAGGGTCATCATACGGTGCTGCCGTTGACACCGTCGTACCGCCGCCGGCCACCACGTATGCCGACCGTGCCGCTGTTGACGCGGAGATGGAGGCCGATGAGGAGTCGGAAGCGTATGAGACTGAATCTGACCCTCAGCCCGAAATACAGAACCGGGGGAAGACGGTGGTAGAAATGACTCCGCGACCTCAACGGGTAAGGAAGCCATGTGAAAAGACCAAAGCACCATGGACGTCGGGCAGTCAGTTTACAGCTAGTGTTAAGAAGGTATTAGGTGGGTTAAAGAAACAATCCAAAAAGTAGACTTGTTTGGAATGTTTTTCTTAGTGGATATTATTAAAGTTTTTGTGTATGTCTATGTTATGTTTGTTCGTACTAAACTTTAATTTAGTAGAACATCTAATTTTAACCGAATACAAACATTGTTTTTAAAACTTGCTACAAGTCATACAACACTAAGATGACAACACTTCTAAGGGGATGATTTCATTTAAATTAAAATAAATAACAGCAAGTAAAAACAAACCCCTATTTGAAACATCAAAGGGGGGGTCATTTAATTGAAAGCATGAAATTACACAACTACACCATAAAATTGGTACAAACATATCACACCTCCTCCACCTCAAAAATAACATCGTACAAGCTAGCCATCCCAGTAGTAGGTTGATCTTGAACAAGCTTGAACTTCAACCAAGCGGCATCTTGTAGTTTGTGTTGGATAAACATGAGGCGAAACTCGCCGCACATGCAAAAACATCCACTTGGCATAAGAATCAGCTCCATAGGATGGCCCCATCTTCCAAACCTTATTATACACTTCTTGTGATTGTACAAATTCCACATATTCACAAAGGGTAAAGGAATATGCTGAAATTTTTTTGCAGATTTAACAAATTACCTACATTGTAAATACAACATGAAATAAATTGAACTATAATGTGAAATAAGGTGAACTATGAAGTTGTTGAAAAAGCTTACCAAAATGCCAATGTCAGTCCAATCTTTTTCATTCTGAACTGTGAAGTAAAGGAGGTTAGTTGACGAAGAAGCCATTTGCAGTTTTGGAGTAGGATGTATGTTTTGCAGATTTCTCAAGTTGTGTGGTTTCGGTTAATGAGACACTGCCTATTTATAAGCTTGAACATACCATAAATAATTGTTGATAAAAGCATTCAGAAGTAGTCAGATGGGTTGATTGATAATCCATGATAAGAAGACAACACTACAAAGGTAAAAAGATGACAACACTGATAAACTGACAGTACTAATTCATACTGATAAAAGCAAGAGTCATTAACACGTTGGTACTAATTCATACTGATAAAAGCAATAGTGTACTACACCCTTCAGCCTTATGCTGAAGCGTCAATCATCTTTTACTTTTCAGCCTTTTACAGGCATTAATGATTCGTCTGAAAAAGCCTTAATAACACTGATAAGAGGAGACACTTCCTACAATAATTCATCTGCCATGAAGGTTAAAGTAATAAAGATAAGATGACAGTAACAGACGTTTCAGCATTCTTTGAATAAACATGTTATAAATAGGTGATAACTCATTAAAAAACTCACAACTCATCAATACTTCATCTCTTTTGTTCACTTCCTAAGGGAAAAAAAATGGCAGCATCGGCATCATCGGGATCATCGGCATCATCGCCATCATCGGCATCATCAGCATCACCAGTTCGTCGTGAATCATTTATGACTAAGTTTGATGACTTTGTAATGGACCATGGCCGTTGGGTAAGTTTTATTTTTTCAATTAAATAAATATTAGTACATGTTATTACTTTATAATTTATTTCCTTTTAATTTTTTCAGCAAATTGATGAGGATTTTGTAAGACTGTGGGGTTTGCACAATCAAACTAAGTGTGTGATAAGGGTTAAAGGCATCAGCTATCCTATGGACATAGCCGTAGGATTTGAGGCATCACCTGGATCTCCTTCTGACCGTCTTATCGTGAAGGGTGATTTTGAGGCTATACTATACGAGCACAACATGAACCCAGATTATTGGTTGGTGGCCAGTATTGTGAAGGATCCACCAACTGGAGTGCTTACGTTTGACATCTTCAGTCTTTAAATAATATTGAGGTGGATTGGGTGTGATATGTGTGTATGAGTTATCTGTTCTAGAAGTGTCTTTAAATTTCAATGTCTTTAACTTTCAATGTCTTGTTTAAATTAAATAAATCATCCACCTTTCAATGTCTTGTTTAAATTAAATAAAGTTACCTGCCACAAACAGTAACTCTCGTACATTTTCACGTGAATATAAAGCATAAAAAGACGATAATTCATTATAGCAAAAAGCCAGCCTCATTAAGACGTTGGTACAACTCTTCACGTGATCCAGACCACACTGATAAAGATAAGATGACAACACTACACTACAGGGGTAAATAATATGACCACACTGATTAGATGACAGTACAATAATTCATACTGCCACAAACAGTAACTCTCGTACATTTTCACGTGAATATAAAGCATAAAAAGACGATAATTCATACTGTAAAAAGCCAGCCTCATTAAGACGTTGGTACAACTCTTCACGTGATCCAGACCACACTGATAAAGATAAGATGACAACACTACACTACAGGGGTAAATAATATGACCACACTCATAATCCTTACATATCCATCTATAAAATGAAGCAGTGTAGAACTCAAACACTCAAACTAAACATTTAATATCAACATATTCATCTTTCAACTTTTTCGCTTCATTCATCTTCCTTGTTTCTTTCACACCTTACATTGACTGTTGCTAAGACAAAATGAGTTCTAATGTTGATAAAGTTAAGGTAATCCTTCGTTTCAATGGTGAATGGGTCGAATGAAACGAGGGGTGGGATTATGTCTGTACTGATGAAACGGTTAACTACCGTGTAAAGTTATTTTCAAACGATACGCATAAACACTTGCTTGAATATGTTCAAAAGAAATGTGGAATTGATGCGTCAGTTGGTCAAACGAAGGTGGTGTACAAGCACGATGGTGAAATACTTATGTTAACCGACGATGAAGATGTTAGTGCGTTCATGGAATTTGCAGCCAACTCACCTCAACCTCCTACACTATTTGTTGACGTCGATTATTCGATGTGTGATGGCGGTGGTACTTCTAACACTACAACTCAAGAAGGAGCCAACGAGTCCCAAATTGACATGTCCACCGTTAATCCTACATATAGTCATGATCATACATATGGTCTTAATGACTTTTATCATGATGTCGTTCCAGAGACACAACAACAACAACAACAACAACAACAGAAGGACAACAACAAGCTGTTGATGAAGAAGAAGATCGTACAACCAATAGGGGATGTGCTGACGACGAAGCCCATGTTTTCAACTTGTCTTTCGCTGGTATTACTTTAGATGACGATGAAGAAGACGAGGAAGAAGACGAGGAAGAGGATGACGAAGGCGTCACATTGAGAGCAGGTGTAAATGATTATTTTGAAATGCCTGTTTTCGTTCCAACCCCAGAAGTCTCTACGAATTCAAACCAAACAGTACCTTACAATCGTAGTTCAAGGGTTAAAAAAGGTCAAGTTTTTGAAACGAAAAATGAAATGATTATTGAGCTTGGAATGAAGTGCCTACAAGAGGGGTTTGAGCATCGTACGCACAGGTCGAGCAAAACCAGGTACGAGGTGTTGTGCGTTAACAGTGGTTGTGCCTGGCGTATGACCGCGAGGAAGGTGGGTGACAACGGGATGTTTCACGTACGTTTCTTTAATGACGTACACACTTGTTATCGAACCCAGCTGAACTCCAATCACCGTCAGGCAAACAAAAAGGTATTGGGTGCATTCATAAAAAAAAATTCCTCAGAGCCAACAGAACATATCAACCACGAGACATTGTCGATGATATTAACCAACAGTTTGGTTTATCTATCGGGTATGCTACTGGGTGGCGTGCTAGATGGAATGCTCTTGATTCAATCAGAGGTAGCCCTTCGGAGTCGTTTACCAGGCTCCCCGCCTATCTGTATAACCTAGAACTTACAAATCCAGGTACACAAACTTCAATAAGGGTAGACACCGAAGGGCGTTTTGAAGAGTGTTTCGTCGCCCTTGGTGTAGCGGTACGTATAGAAATAGCACGACTTTTAGATTTTATAATGTACACTTTTACTCCATGAAGTTATAGGAAATACCGATGTTGACTTTTGACGTTTATGCAGATCCATACCTTTTTGCAAAACTTACGGCGTGTCCTTATCATAAACGCTGCTCACCTAAAGGGGCCTTATTTGGGTACTATGTTCTTGGTTGTTGCCATGGACGGAAACAACAACATCGTGCCCATTGCCTTCGGAGTAGGTAAGTCAGAGACAGCGGATGAGTGGACTTGGTTTTTGAACAAGCTTAAACGATGCATCGGTGAGCCAGAAGGGTTGGTGTTTATGTCAGACAGGGCTGCTTCTATAAACGCCGCTATCACCACAATTTTCCCAAATTCACATCACGCTTTATGTTGTCGCCATTTGGTGATGAACGTGAGATCCAGGGATGCCCGAATAAAAGTTTTCAAGACCCCATACTGGAAGGCATGCAAGGCCTACACGACGTATGTGTTTGACCGAATGATGAATATCCTTCGAGTCGCCATACCTGACGGTGCCCGATTGATGGAGGAGGTTGGGGTGGAAAGATGGTCAAGGGTCTATTTTCCTGGCATTCGGTACAACATAATGACCTCCAATAGTGCTGAGTCAATAAACGCTATGTCCAGGTTTGCACGCAGGTTACCTATCGTCGGACTGATCGAATATTTTAGAGCATTCCAACAAGAGTGGTACTTCATTCGTCGAGCTAAAGCAGGTTTAGCAACTTTTATTAATCAATTTTAAATTACACTTTTATGTTTGTTATTTTTGTATACCCTTTTATATACTTGTATGTTATTTATTTATTTTCTAGATAGCTTGGATCACCCACTTACCGAATGGGCTCAACATAAGCTCTGGAAGAGGGTTGGAAAGTCCGTTACATGGGATGTTCGCGGGATTGGCTACAACGTATGGGAGGTACACGACGGTGGCAGGAACGCAAACGTGGACATGCATCAACATAGTTGTGAATGTCGACAATGGCAGTTGTCAGGTTTGCCTTGCGGTCATGCCATCGCTGTTGCAAAAAAGACTAAAATACGGGATGTGTACTCTTTGGTTGATGTGCCTTATTTCAAGGCTGAAAATTACAAGGCAACATACATTGGGGTAATTAAACCTGTCGGTCCTCCTGAAACGTGGCAGTTTCCCGACACCCCTCTACAATCCGTTCGTCCACCGATAATAAAAAAGAGACGGGTCGAAAGACCAAATGTCAATGCTCGTCGCCCATCTCGTGGTGAAAGTAGTTCTCTAAGGAGATGCCCTAGGTGTGGCGATCACGGACATAAGAGTGATACATGTCCATTGTTTCCAGAGTCTAGCGGAAGCAGTCAACGATCCATGCTAGAGCCACACGGAACTATCAGAAGCGATAGTCTTTACCAAGATTTTCAGTTTAATTAGCTAAGTGTGTAGCCTTTTAGAGCAGTTTTGTTGCATTAATAAAACATATCTATTTAGTTTTTCATGCCAAATAATTTTGCATTCTAAATACTATAGTGTGACACATCATATCTCAATATTTTATGTTTATTTTCTATGATTTTATTACTGATATTTTTTCTTTAAAGAAATATCAACATTATATGTTTTTTTTCTAAAATTATTTATAATTTAAAATGTATGTACCTAATATAATTTAAACGTAAAATCAATCAACACATTAAAGTTAACATTCAAGACGTTGAAAAACTACATTTAACACATTAAAAAAAGCCATACATTTTAACACAAACAACATAAACTACTACATAAAAAACGGGTTTTCATACAACCGATACACAAATAAAACACAAACACATCATAAACGAAAATGCACAAATAACTTCGAGGAAATACATAATAGTTTCCTAATTATCATCCGGATACATTCCCTTAAGGTGCGCAACCAAGATGAACTTGTCTTTGAGCTCTTCCTCAATCATGGGGAACTCAGCGTCTATGAGATCCACTTTGCGTTGTTCCGCTCGAACATCTTTCCTCGTCGACCTTATCAACTCATTCTTCTCGTTGATGATCTTCTGGAGATCCCGTTTCTCCGTCTTTAGTTGTTGCTTGCGTGCTTCTAGCTCATCCATCTCCTCCATAGTCTTTTCCATGGTTTCTCTAACCTTTCTTGGCATTATTTGAGAACCTTGAGCTGGGTTTGAAGACGAAGCCATTTTCAAGAACTATAAGAGAAAGTTTGTTAACAGAAGAAAAGAGAGAGTTTGAAAGAAGAAATAGAAGAGAAAATTTGTTAAGAGATAAAAAAAGAGAGAGTTTGTAAGAAGAAATAGAAGAGAAAAATAATTAAGAGAAGAAAAGAGAGAGTTTGAAAGAAGAAATAGAAGAGAAAAGAGAGTGAAATAGATGGAGAAAGGAGAGTGAAAGAGGGTGAAAGAAATAGAGGAAAGAGAGTGAAATAGATAGGTAAAATTAATAATTGAAAGAGGGTGTCTTCAATAGAGGGTGTCAGGTGAAAGTTGTACCAAAGAGATGGGTCAAAATCAGTCACAAGATGCAGTCAACGTGGTCAAAGTCGCCCCATGCTACTTATGCTGGGGCGACTCAACTTCAGGGGGTGAAATTGACATTCTTCAGAAGTATAAGTTCAGGGGCCATTTGTGTATTTCTTTAGGAGTCGCCTGAGGCGACTATGAGTGGGGCGACTCCCCTTGCCGGCGGCGTGAACAGTGGTCGGAACGGAGGCTTTTGGCCGGAAAATGGCAAGTCGCCTCAGGCGACTCTCCCTGGGGCGACTTGTTGGGCTATTTCACGAAAAAAGGAGAGAGAATGGCTAAATCTGATCTTTGCATTTTTCAAATGGCTACAAAAATAAATTTCTCCTATATATATTGTTTATAATTGATAGAGGAATAATCAAATAAAAACCATATATTTTGTAAAAACTAGAGGAACAATTTAAACCATCAATTAACTTACATCAATGGTTAATAATATAGATAGCATTTTTTTGTAACTTTCCTACAACCACACATCCCAACTTGATTATAACCCAAAAGGGCAATTTGGGTATTTTACCAACTACATATATCTTTTTCTCCAACCCAAACCCTAACCCCCAATCTTTTCAATTACAACCACAATCCCACCCCCATTTCTCCCCCAACTGACTTCCACCACCTGCTGCCACCACCTGCTGCCACCACCTGCCGCCACCTCCTGCCGCCACCACCGTACCACCGTCGCACCACCACCATGTCGCACCACCACCACATCCACCACCAGATCTGAAAACGAGCATCTAACTTCCACCACCTGCCGCCACCACCGCACCACCGTAGCACCACCACCACGTCGCACCATCACCACCACGTTGCACCACCACCACATCCACTAGCTCGGATATCGATTCGAACTCCGACGTGAGCTTCTGAAGCTTGGCTATGGAGGAGAGATGGTGGTCGGACGTGAGCGACGGCGTAACGGTAACGGCGGTGCACGAAAACGCCGACCTACCATTTCCAGAAACATGAATCGTCGCCGGAGAAGAAGAATTGAGATCGGACTTCACCGGCCGGAAGGAAACAAAGGAGGAACGATGGAGTCTGGTGGTAGGGTTAGGGTTTGGAATTGTGTTAATAAAACAATTATAAAACAAGTTTTATAATTGTTAATTTAATATCCATGGATACACATGTAATTGCTTTTGTAATCTTTCTTTTGTTTTCTGCTAACGATGTGAATCATATATCATTTGTCAATCTCTTGTATGATTTGTTGAAAATGGAAGTGAAGCCTAGTTTGTGTTCGAATCACAACCATATTTGATTTAACAGTGAATATGATATGGTGAATATGATAAGTTTATTTGATTTAACAGGTGGTGAGATCGCTGGATTTAATGGTGGTGGTGGCTGGAAAGAGAGAGATGAGAGCTATGGTTGTATGTATTTAGATTGTTATAATGGACATTGTGTTTTGTATTCATAAGGTGAATATGCTGAATGAATTTATATAATTTTTATCTGGTGAATATGAATATTCATAAGGTGAATATGAATATTGATATGGTGAATATGAATATTCATATGGTGAATATATAGTGAATATGATATGGTGAATATGATGGTAAATTTATATAATTTTTTATGTGGTGAATATGAATATTCATAAGGTGAATATGAATATTCATATGGTGAATTTATATAATTTTTTATCTGGTGAATATGAATATTCATAAGATGAATATGAATATTCATATGGTGAATATATGATGAATATGATATGATGAATATGATATGGTGAATATGAATATTCATATGGTGAATATGATAGTGAATATTCATATAATGAATAAACTGCGATTTTCAGATCAAGGGCTTAGATTATTCCTCAAGTTTTTACAAAAAAAAGAATATATATATATATATATATATATATATTTTGTAAAAACCACATATTTTGTAAAAACCTCTTCTTTTGTAAAAACTTGAGGAATAACCTAAAATGACGATCATGCCCTTTTTAGATCAAAGGCTTAGATTATTCCTCAAGTTTTTACAAAAAAGTGGGTTTTCCTTGAAGGACCCTCATAATTGATATATATATATATATATATATAGGGGTGTGTTCAAATGTGAATCACTTTTTGGTTGTGAACGTGAGGACAACTGAGAGCGCGTCACGTGACAATCTAACTTCCGCAGCTTAGCTTTATTCAGTCTGCATAAATCCTGTGGGTTAGCTTCATTCAAGCTTTATTCATACCGCATAAAGCTATTATGCAAACTGAATAAAGCTAGAATAAAGCTAACACGCGTGCTAAGTCGTCCGCATTAGAGCGCGACTAAGCTTTATGCATACTGCATAAAGCTTTATTCAGTCTGAATGATAACTTTATGCACTGAATGATAGCTGTATGCATAAAGCTTAGTCGCGTGTTTTTAGATTGCCACGTGGCGCACTCTCAGTTGTCCTCACGTTCACAACCAAAAAGTGGTTCACATTTAAACTTTTTTTTTTCTCTCTCTCTCTCTATATATATATATATGCATGAGATGTTTTAAATATATGCAAGTTGTAAGTATTATTTATATGTTTTAGGGAGGCATGCGTGCCACTTACAACCCCTTTGTAATGTAAATATCCTTAAGATAGCAAAACCTCTCTGGAGTTCCACCAATGATGCCAAGGACAGTATTGCAGCTTAATAGTTTTAGGATATTTTTGGTCCTTTAGGAACTAGTTGGCAAGTGTATAAGTTTCTCCTTTTAAATTGTGTGGTTGTGTTTTTGCTTATATGCTCATGATTGTTTGTTATATACGTGCTTATAATCAAACGGCTTTAAAATAGAGTATTTTAAACCAGTTAAATCATGAGAGTTAAATACAACATGTCTTATCAGTATAAAAGACCATAAATGGTAATGTTTTATCTTAAAACCATAAATGAGATAGTTTTTCATCTTATTTATGAGAAGTATGCTTTTGAAATACAATTAGTTTTAATATAGCATTTTAAAATACTGGATACTATAAGTATTTCAAAACTTAATTAAAACCCATACAATCTTAGAAGCTGTTCGGTAATGGCTTAATGGGTTGTATAACATGTATGGCTAATTCGCTAAGCCATACCAAGTTGTTCGGTAGAAGGTTATTCGGCCAGCCCATAGCTGATTCGCCCAGCTAACAAAACCCCCTCCTACTCGGCCAATACTTTTCATAAAGTTTCCCCATGTACCCTTGACCCTTCATTAGACCCATTCTTATTCCTGCTCCTTTTTTTTTCTTCATCCACTACCATCTCTTCTTCAACCAAGCTCTTTGTTCTTCTTCATCGCTGGAATCAACATCAACCATCTTGGCATCACTTGAATCGATTTATCTACCATTTCTCCTTTGATTTCTCCATGATTTCTCTCCTTGGAATTTTCTTTTTATGTTTGTGCATATAGAGATGATGTCACGACCCGTTTTTAAATATTTATTTATTTATTTTGTTTATCTATTAATATTATTATTAAAGTTAATATTATAAAATTAGGGTTAGGGTTAAGGGTTTGCTTGAGGTGCAAGAAAGAAAGGAGAGGCCCGTTAGTCTAGATAAAAACCCTAGAGGCGTAACCCTCGTCTCATTGTGTTCTTGTCGAGAGAGAAAGCCGGAGAGAGGAGAGGTCGGGAGAATCGCCGGAGTCGTCGTCGCCGTCGTAAGGTAAAACCCCCCCCCCGGTACTCCTTGCGCCGCAACATGGGTTGCCGCCGTCGCCGGCTTTGGCTGGTGGCGGTGGGCTGTCGTACGAGGACCGACCCCCGGGATCGTTAGGCGGCCGCGCGGTGGCTATACACGCCGCCGCTGCCATGCCTCGTTGAATGCGCGGCGGTGGTGGTGGTCTACGGCCGCTGCTGCCGTCGTGGTTTCTGACGGTGGCGGTTGTGGTTGTTCTCAGCGGCGGTGGCCCGGCGAGGGTGTAAAACCGCTGCTGTTGCGGTCGTCCTCCGGCGGCGGTGGTGGCGACACCGCTGCCGCTACTGTCGTTTTGGTTATGATCGGGGTGGCAGCGACACCACCCCACTGCTGCGTTTCTTTTATCGAGCCACGGTGGTGGCGGTTCACCCAATCGCAGCCGCCGTGGTTGCTTTTGTTGTTGTTATGGATTTCCGGCGACCCGCGGTGGCGGTGGCCTTGCGCCATTGCTGCTGCGGCTGCCGTGTGGGTGTGTGTGTGTGTTTCGACGGTGGTGGCAGTGCATAAGCCGCTGCCGTCGCTGCCGTGTTTAGCAAACGGGGCCGGCGGTGGAGGTGGCCTTACGCCGCCGGTGCTGCCGGGGTTTGGGTCAGCGGTGGTGGTGGCGGTGTACGCTGCTGCCGCCGTGGTTCGGGTCGCGATCCGTAGTCGCCCGCTAGTCGCGGCGGCTGCGGTGGTTTAATAATCCGGCCGGCGGTGATAGTGGTTATCCACGATCGCCGTCGATGTCGTTAGAATCGATATTTGCTTGGGACGGCCTCGCGCCACAAGAGTGTTGTATTTTTTTTTAGGTCACAAGTAACCCGTAGGGTTGGTTCGCGTTGTGAGTAGAATCTAAACTAGTGTATGTATATATATTGGTTTTCAGAGTTGCGGGAAAGGTTTGAGTTGACTTTTCGATTGTGATTTCATCCGTGGTATATCGAGGTGAGTGGGTTTACATGCGATACTTATGATTTTATGTGTATACGTGGTGTATGATTCGTGGTGATGTTTCGGGTTGCGTGATGACCCACGGGCGGGAAACCGCGGAGACTGGATTGCGTGATGGTCCGGTACCGGGAAACCGTTCAGCTGTTAATATGGATGTTATGTATGTGCATTAAATTATATGTGTTGTATGTGGATTTACTCACTAAGCGGTTGAGCTTACCCTCGTGTTTTTAATATTTTTAGGTACGAGCTCCGGTGTTGATAAAGGCAAGGCTCCGGCTTGAGGGTTCCCGACTGATGGCTTTCCGATCCAATTGCTATTTTCCGTTGGTTAATTTATGGGATATTAATATGTCTTTGACTGGGATTTGAAAACGATATTTATGTGTTATTTTATGTGAGATTATTATTTGAAATTACAAAAATTTTATTTAAAATTTTAAAATTGGGGTTGAGTGTTACAACTTGGTATCAGAGCCTAGGTTTAAGAGAATCAGCACACGCACTCGTGGGTGTGTGTGTGGTTGGACTTAAACCAGGCAGGTGAAAGTAATTGGATAAGATCGGAACGGCCAGCGGAACCGTCAAGACGGAGGTAAGCTTTAGTACCTTTAAATTATTATAGGCATGTGTGTAGTATTAAATAATTGTGATTGTATGTTCAGTTATGTAACTGCATGTGATTTTATGTGGTTGAGCTGTGATTTTATGTGACTGTTAGTCAGTGGGATTAGGTCTAATTAGGACGGTATCAAGACCAAACGTAAACACCTTGGTACGTCGGGGATGGGTCGTCGAGCATATTCTTGTCTGATTGTTGCTCGGTGGTCTTGATCCGGCTACCATGCATGGTTGGTTATAGTAATACGGCGCCAATAATAGTGTTACTATAAACGCCTGTGTAGTGTTGGATTTGATTAAGTTCTGGAGACTTAAAACTCATTGATTACGGTTAGGGTGATAGCATATATATATTTGTGGGACGGTCTGTTTTAGCATGCGCGATAACAACTAGCCTTAGGGTTAGCATGATCACTAATAGTAGGGTTATGTGTGAGTACCGTAATAGTGCCTAGTGACACTTCGATAGCTGTGAACTAAGATGTTTCTTGAACCTTCAGAATGGTGCAAACTAGGAGCCATACTGATGATGAGGCCGGACAGTCCGACCACATTGCTGCCCAAATCGCTGAGACCCTGCAGCAGACGCTGCCGGGGCTGTTTAACCAGATGAGAGATGAGCTGATCCAAACCATTGATCAGCGCATTGATGTGGCCCTCACGGCCCGTAGCTTAGGTACTGGGAGCTCGAGTCAATCCCAGCCTCGTGGGATCACCTTTAAGGACTTCATGGCGTGCCAACCGCCATTATTCGACGGGAAGAAGGATCCCGTGGCTTGCTACCGCTGGTATTCGGCGGTCGAGGGAGCCTTTCGCACTTGTGGGTGCCCTGATGGTTCGAAGGTTCTTTTTGCGGTGAACCTTCTTCGTGGAGCTGCAAAGGACTGGTGGGAGCTGACGCTCAAGAAATACACGGAGGCACAGATCACTGCGTTGACCTGGGGAGACTTCAGGGCTTTGTCCGACGAGGAGTTTGCACCTCGCATCGAAAAGGAGCGGATAGCATCTGAATTCTTGAAGCTGACTCAGACGACGGAGTCGGTGAACGAGATTACTGCGCAGTTTCTGGAGAAGCTGCTGTTTGTACCGGGGTACGCGAACGACGAGTCGCTGAAGATGGCTCGTTACTTGGGAATGCTGAAGCCGGAACTCAAGAAGGCGGTGGCCACAGGGAGGTGTAAGACCCTCAGTGATATGCAGGAGGTAGCGCGGTCTCAGGAGCTGGTGTTGGAGGAACTGCAGCAAGGGAAGCGGAAGGCGGAAGATCAGTCAGGGCCAGCAAAGAAGTTCAAGGGAGCTAGGACTGATACCAGGAGCGGGACCCCGAGCTGTCCAAAGTGTGGACGTTACCACCGGGGTGAGTGCAGACCACGGGAGTTATCATGCTACAAGTGTGGCAAGACGGGCCACCTCAGCAAGGACTGCAAGGAGACTGCGAGGCTTTGCTTTCACTGCTATCAGCCGGGGCATATCAAGCCCGATTGCCCTCAGCTGAAGAAGACGCCAGCCCTGGCCCCTGCACCAGCGACGCTTAGGATCACCGACGGCACTACTCAGGGGAAGGGTGGAGCTACCACCCGTGGGCGAGCCTTCCAGATGACTGCTGAGGAGGCGCAGACGGCGCCTGATGTGATTACAGGTTTTCCTCGTTATATTTTTCGTACGATTATTGTTAGTAGCTTATATTATGTGTTAGTGTTAAAATAGTGTATCTGCCGTTAAATGTGAACTTTAGGCATATTTCCTGTCAACTCGAAACCGGCTCTAGTACTTTTCGACACGGGGGCCACGTGGTCCTATGTGTCGCGTAGGTTCTGTAAGGACTTCCAGATCGAGCTCGGTAATCTGGATAGTCCTCAGGCAATCGATGTAGCGGCGGAGGAGGTGCAGGTGGTCGAGCATGTGTACCGGGGATGCAGTATTGAAATTTTCGGAGTACGTTTCAGCATCAACCTTATCCCCATTCCCATGAACGGAGTGGACGTAGTTGTCGGAATCGACTGGATGTTTCCAAACCGGGCGACCACGGACGTTGCAGGGCAGTGTGTACGCATCCATAATCCAAGTGGGGGAGAATTGGTTGTGTACGGTAAGGGAAGGAGGATATCCACATCCTTCTGTTCTCTCGCAAAAGCTCAGAGGTACATTCAGCGGGGTGTACGGGGTTCTTGGTTTACGCTATGGCGGATCAGACGAAGGAGAAGAAGCTGTCGGTAGCGGAGGTGCCAGTGGTCAGCGAGTTTCCAGACGTGTTTCCAGAGGATCTGCCTGGCCTTCCACCTGATAGGCAGATCGAGTTCGGCATCGACTTGGTACCAGGAGCAGCTCCGATTGCGCGAGCTCCTTACCGTCTGGCTCCGCCGGAGCTTCAGGAGTTATCGGAGCAGTTGCAGGAGCTCTCGGGGAAGGGGTTCATCCGCCCGAGCAGCTCACCGTGGGGTGCACCGATTCTGTTTGTGAAGAAGAAAGACGGGAGTCATCGTATGTGCATCGACTACCGTGGACTCAACAAGGTTACCATCAAGAATAGGTATCCTCTACCTAGAATTGATGATCTGTTCGACCAGCTTCAGGGGGCTTCGTGGTTTTCTAAGATCGATCTCCGGTCAGGGTATCACCAGCTGAAGGTGAAGGAAGCGGATGTCCACAAGACCGCTTTCCGAACCCGTTACGGCCACTTCGAGTTTCTGGTAATGCCGTTCGGGCTTACCAATGCTCCAGCTGCTTTCATGGACCTCATGAACCGGGTGTGCCGCCCCATGCTTGATCGGTCCGTGATCGTTTTCATCGACGATATCCTAATCTACTCGAAGACGAAGGAGGAGCATGTGATGCATCTGAGGGAGGTACTTGAGGTGTTGAGGAGGGAGCGACTCTACGCCAAATTCTCGAAATGCGCTTTCTGGTTGGAGGAGGTTCAATTCTTGGGCCATATCATTAACCGGGAAGGCATCAAGGTGGATCCAGCAAAAATCGAAGCAGTTATGAATTGGGAGATACCGAAGGCCCCTACCGAGATCCGGAGTTTCCTGGGTTTAGCCGGCTACTACCGACGGTTCATCCAGGATTTCTCTAAGATTGCGGTACCGTTGACGCGCCTGACGAAGAAGAGTGAGCCGTACATTTGGGGTTCTGAGCAGCAGATGGCTTTCGACACACTGAGGAAGAAACTGTGCGAGGCTCCGGTTCTGACTTTACCGGAGGGAGTGGAAGACATGGCGGTTTATTGCGACGCATCTCGGCTGGGTCTGGGGTGTGTACTGATGCAGAGGGGGCGGGTGATAGCCTACGCTTCGAGGCAGCTGAAGCCTCACGAGGCTAATTACCCCACGCATGATCTCGAGCTTGCGGCGGTTGTTTTTGCTCTCAAGTTGTGGAGGCACTATCTGTATGGGGTGAAGTGCACCATTTTCTCGGACCATCGTAGCTTGAGGTACTTCTTGGAGCAGCCGAATCTGAACATGCGACAGCGGAGGTGGCTTGACGTAGTCAAGGACTACGATTGCGAGATTCTCTATCACCCAGGGAAGGCTAACGTGGTTGCAGACGCTTTGAGCAGGAAGACGGAGCACGCGCCGCTTCGTATCTCACACCTAAAGATGGCGGTGACTACCTCCTTTGTGGACCTAGTATTGCGGGCACAAGAGGAGGCGAGTCGGGAGGAGAATCAGAATGGAGAACGGATTCGGGGGCAGATGGCCGCTTTGGTCAGAGATAGTCGTGGGTTGCTGACGAGATTTGGGCGAGTGTGGGTTCCTCGTGCGGGTACGGCTCGTCAGACCTTGCTAGAGGAAGCTCACAAGTCTAGGTTCTCAATCCATCCGGGAGCTACAAAGATGTATCGGGATCTGCGGACGGGTTATTGGTGGCCAGGGATGAAAAGAGACGTGGCGCGGTACGTGGAGTCGTGTTTGACCTGTCTGAAGGTCAAGGCTGAGCATCAGAAGCCTCACGGCAAGATGCAACCGCTTGAGATCCCTGAGTGGAAGTGGGAAAACCTCACTATGGATCTGATCACCAAGCTTCCGAAAACCCCTCGGAAGTTTGATGCGATTTGGGTCATAGTGGATCGGTTGACCAAGAGTGCGATCTTCCTTCCTATCCGGGAGAGTTCGACTGCAGAGCAGCTGGCGAAGATCTACGTGGATGAGGTGGTGTCGAGGCACGGAGTGCCAGTGTCGATTATTTCGGACCGGGACGTGCGTTTTACTTCTCGGTTTTGGGAGAGATTCCATTCGGAGTTAGGTACTAGGTTGCATTTTAGCACCGCGTACCATCCTCAAACAGACGGTCAAAGTGAGCGGACCATTCAGACCTTGGAGGACATGCTGCGAGCGTGCGTTTTGGATTTCGGTGGCAGTTGGGATACATACCTGCCCCTGGCAGAGTTCTCGTATAACAACAGTTACCATTCGAGTATTGGGATGCCGCCATTTGAGATGCTCTACGGAAGGAGATGCCGTACTCCTATCTGTTGGGGTGAGGTAGGACAGCGTGTTCTTGGTAGCACCGAGGTTGTTCAGAGGACTACGGAGGATATTCAGATGATCCGGGAGAGATTGCGGACGGCTCAGAGTCGACAGAAGAGCTATGCTGACCGTCGTAGATCGGACTTAGAGTTCCAGGTGGGAGATCGGGTTCTACTCAAGGTTTCTCCTTGGAAAGGCGTGATTCGGTTCCGAAAGAGAGGCAAGCTGGGGCCTCGTTACATCGGACCATTCACGGTTCTCGCGCGTGTTGGGAAGGTGGCTTATCGTTTGGAGCTGCCTGCGGTACTAGGCCAGATCCACAGCACTTTTCACGTTTCGCAGTTGCGTAAGTGCCTCGCCGACGAGACGGCTCATATTCCTTTAGACGATATTCAGGTGGACGAGAGCCTGAATTACGTCGAGAGGCCGGTAGCGGTGATAGACCGGAAGGTGAAGAGGTTACGACGCAGGGAGATCGGAATCGTGAAGGTGCAGTGGCAGCATCGGAAGGGTTCCGAGTGGACCTGGGAGCCGGAGGCAGAAATGCGAGAGCACTACCCGGAGCTGTTCTCAGATTGATTTCGGGGACGAAATCCTTGTAAGTGGGGGAGAGTTGTCACGACCCGTTTTTAAATATTTATTTATTTATTTTGTTTATCTATTAATATTATTATTAAAGTTAATATTATAAAATTAGGGTTAGGGTTAAGGGTTTGCTTGAGGTGCAAGAAAGAAAGGAGAGGCCCGTTAGTCTAGATAAAAACCCTAGAGGCGTAACCCTCGTCTCATTGTGTTCTTGTCGAGAGAGAAAGCCGGAGAGAGGAGAGGTCGGGAGAATCGCCGGAGTCGTCGTCGCCGTCGTAAGGTAAAACCCCCCCCCCCCGGTACTCCTTGCGCCGCAACATGGGTTGCCGCCGTCGCCGGCTTTGGCTGGTGGCGGTGGGCTGTCGTACGAGGACCGACCCCCGGGATCGTTAGGCGGCCGCGCGGTGGCTATACACGCCGCCGCTGCCATGCCTCGTTGAATGCGCGGCGGTGGTGGTGGTCTACGGCCGCTGCTGCCGTCGTGGTTTCTGACGGTGGCGGTTGTGGTTGTTCTCAGCGGCGGTGGCCCGGCGAGGGTGTAAAACCGCTGCTGTTGCGGTCGTCCTCCGGCGGCGGTGGTGGCGACACCGCTGCCGCTACTGTCGTTTTGGTTATGATCGGGGTGGCAGCGACACCACCCCACTGCTGCGTTTCTTTTATCGAGCCACGGTGGTGGCGGTTCACCCAATCGCAGCCGCCGTGGTTGCTTTTGTTGTTGTTATGGATTTCCGGCGACCCGCGGTGGCGGTGGCCTTGCGCCATTGCTGCTGCGGCTGCCGTGTGGGTGTGTGTGTGTGTTTCGACGGTGGTGGCAGTGCATAAGCCGCTGCCGTCGCTGCCGTGTTTAGCAAACGGGGCCGGCGGTGGAGGTGGCCTTACGCCGCCGGTGCTGCCGGGGTTTGGGTCAGCGGTGGTGGTGGCGGTGTACGCTGCTGCCGCCGTGGTTCGGGTCGCGATCCGTAGTCGCCCGCTAGTCGCGGCGGCTGCGGTGGTTTAATAATCCGGCCGGCGGTGATAGTGGTTATCCACGATCGCCGTCGATGTCGTTAGAATCGATATTTGCTTGGGACGGCCTCGCGCCACAAGAGTGTTGTATTTTTTTTTAGGTCACAAGTAACCCGTAGGGTTGGTTCGCGTTGTGAGTAGAATCTAAACTAGTGTATGTATATATATTGGTTTTCAGAGTTGCGGGAAAGGTTTGAGTTGACTTTTCGATTGTGATTTCATCCGTGGTATATCGAGGTGAGTGGGTTTACATGCGATACTTATGATTTTATGTGTATACGTGGTGTATGATTCGTGGTGATGTTTCGGGTTGCGTGATGACCCACGGGCGGGAAACCGCGGAGACTGGATTGCGTGATGGTCCGGTAACGGGAAACCGTTCAGCTGTTAATATGGATGTTATGTATGTGCATTAAATTATATGTGTTGTATGTGGATTTACTCACTAAGCGGTTGAGCTTACCCCTCGTGTTTTTAATATTTTTAGGTACGAGCTCCGGTGTTGATAAAGGCAAGGCTCCGGCTTGAGGGTTCCCGACTGATGGCTTTCCGATCCAATTGCTATTTTCCGTTGGTTAATTTATGGGATATTAATATGTCTTTGACTGGGATTTGAAAACGATATTTATGTGTTATTTTATGTGAGATTATTATTTGAAATTACAAAAATTTTATTTAAAATTTTAAAATTGGGGTTGAGTGTTACAGATGAGGTCAGAACGATGTTCTGTGTGGGTTAGAGAGATGAGGCCAGATTGAAAAATAAGGAAGAGTTTCATGGGTTCATTGATTTTGTGCATAATGGAAGCCATTGTTTGGAATCATCTACTTTTTCTTTTTTCTTCTTTCTTACTACTTCGTCCAGGACCTTGGATCTCATCTATTTTTTTTCTTTCTGCTTCGTCCAACACCATTTCTTACCTTGATCTCGATGAAAATGATGAATCCCGATGAAGAAGATGATGATGATGATGAAGTTTCTCCTCAAAACACACACACTTCACACACTTAATCCCTTTACCAAAAATGGTATAAACTAGGGTTTTTACCCCTTAAATACCCGGGCCCAAAAAAGCTAAGCCCAATATCAAATCTAATTCAACCCAAATTAATAACCACTTTCGACTTTTAACACAAATAGTCCCTAAATTCTTAGATTCTCGCATGGAGGTCACTTAACAAGGAAAATACTTAACCAATTACACTAAAGCAATAATCTCGGTTATTACACTTTCTTTCTCTGGCTTTCTTGCATTGGCTCGTGAATTTGACATGTACATGTTGTATGATTTTATATGATGTTCCTATGTTATAATGAAAATAAGACACTTCCATCAATATCATTTACCATTTTTCTATGTCAATCTCACTCTGCAAATTGATAACTGACTCAGTGTTTTTTAACTTTAGGCTCTTAAACGAATTTTATAGTTGTGAGAATATAATGGTAGTATACCTTTTGTACCTGCACCCGAGTTTGAAGATGTAGGAAAGCCAAGCGGTTTATCTATTGATTTTATGGAACTTCTTAAGCCTTGTCATCATGGGTACCAAGGTCCCAATGTAGATTTGGAAAGTCTAAATTGGAGGAAGCTTAATGGACGTTTGTTTCTGTTTGGCTTCATAATGTTCCTTGGGGTGCTAAAAATACCATGGCAACGCTTAATGGTCCACCCTTTTGTTTCTGTTTGGTTTCATTTGCTTATTTGCTAGCTTTTGCCAAAATATTAATTTGGATTTAGTTTTCTGTATTGATTTTGGATTGTTATTCTTGAATTGAGATTTTGTATATAGATGGTGTTTTTTGTTTTCCATTTATTTTTTTATTATTATTTTTTTAAATTAGCGATGAATTAGTGACGGAAAGTCCGTCGCTAAAGGTATTTAAAATTAAATTAAATTAAAATAATATTTGTCGCTAAAAAGTACTCATCGCTGATAGTCCGTCGCTAATCCGTCGCTATTTAGATCCGTCACAGATCCGTCACTGAAAGTGTCCGTCGCAGATACCCGTCGCAGAAAGTATCTTCCACGCGACCAACCGCGACAGACTATCTGCGATGGATTAACGACGGATTCGCCCTTTAACGACGGATCAGCTACGAATATTTCCGTCACTGAAGCCCTTCTATTTTGTAGTGCTATAAGTATAGAACAACTAGGATCCTAGAGTTTTGGGTGCCTAGGTTTTCAGTTATAGAGAGTTGTGTTTAAGCACATTGGTGGTGACAAGAATACTCATGTATGGCATTGACAAGAACATATGGCCAATGTTTTTGTGAATTCATCAATACATGTATGTGTTCTTGATATAGCTTAAATCGTATTGATTAGTGCATAGCCAACAACTCTTTTCATGATAAAGAAGAAGACACTATTCAATAGAATTGTTTAAATACACAAGTTGTATCAGATTACCCGAAACAAATTGAGTAGATACTTATATCATTTGAATCAAGAATTGTGCAAATGATTCATGTATGATTTTGAAGACTCTAAGCAACCAGTTGGTTGGTGGTCACACTTGGAGAGACTTACAAATCCTAAAACACTTGATAAGCTATGATGTCTTAACGGTGGAAAAGGATCGAGAAGAACATGGATCACTAGGTCCATAAAATACATGCCATATAATTATAAATTGGTATTTTATCTATACATCTTCATCAAAGGAAGATCTAGATTACTTTGATATATATTCGACAATAACGTGAATAACACTCGTTAGGATGGTTTTGGCAATTGCAGCCATTAAAAATCTATATGGAGCAGCCAGAAGGATTTGTTGCCCAAGGTAAGGAGAACAAGATGCGTAAGCTTGTTAAGTCCTTATATGGCCTAAAACAAGCTCCAAAGCAATGGCATCAAAGGTTTGATCAAGCCATGATGGAAAGTGGTTTTGAAATAAGTGAGTGTGATAAGTGTGAAACACACCACTAATGGTGGTGATGACAAAATGATAAGGTTCACGAATGATATGTTGAAATCAAAGTTTGACATGAAAGACATGAGTTTATCAGATGTGATACTTGGAATCAAGATCACAAGAACTCAAGATGGTCTAGTGTTAAGTCAAATACCTTATATGGACAGGATTCTTGAGAAACTTAATCAAGAAGACACTAGTATAGCTAAAACTCCGATTGCCACTAGTCAAAATTTATCCAAAATTAGAGGGGATAGTATTGCACAAATGGAATACTCAAGAAAATCGGCAGTCTAATTTATCTTATGAGTTGTACCAGACCTGACTTAGAATATGCAGTAAGCAAGCTAAGTAGATATACTAGTAATCCAAGTGTTGACACCGGAAGAGTATTACTAGATTGTTAAGGTACTTAAGATACACAAGAGAGTACGGACTGCACTATGGAAGATATCCAGCTGTAATCGAAGGATACAGTGATGCAAATTGGATATCTGATATAAAAGATTCCAGGTCCACAATATGTGTTTACACTTAGAGGTGCGGCTATGTCTTGGAAATCGTCCAAGCAAACTGTTATAGCCAGATCCACGACGGAATCTAAGTTTATCGCCCTAGATAAAAGTGGCGAGGAAGCAGAGTGGTTGCGTTAGTTTGTGGAAGATATTCCCAAATGGCCTAAGCCGGTACCGGCCATTGGTATACATTGTGATAGCCAATCAGCAATTGGCAGAGCTCAAAGTACAATATATAATGGGAAGTCAAGGCATATTAGACGCATACATAATACAATAAGACTAAAGTGGCATTTGGTTCATGGATTCTGATGGAATGGAATGGAATTGGAATCCTGAATTCCTTTGACCAAATTCCTTTCCATTGTTTGGTTCATGGATTATGATGGAATGGAATATCTGAATTCCATCAAAATCCTTAAGTAAATGAATTGGTCATTCCATGGAAAAGGGTAAGGATTTGGTTGGAATGGAATGTCAAAAAAATTTTGGACAAAATTGCCCCTCATCCTAATATGCACCACCACCTCCGGCCACCTCTACCTCCGGCTACCACCACCTCCGGCCACCTCCACCTCTGGCTACCAGCACCTCCAGCCACCTCTACCTCCGGCTACCACCACCTCCGGCCATCGCCACCGGTCACCTCCACTGCCGGGCACCACCACCTCCGGCCATCGCCACCGGTCACCTCCACCGCCGGGCACCACCACCTCCGGCCATCGCCACCGGTCACCTCCACCGCCGGCCACCACCACCTCCGGCCATCGCCACCGGCCTCCACCACCACCTCCGGCTACCGCCATTGCCACCACCACCTCCGGCCACCCCCGCCACCGGCCACCAAACACCACCACCACTACCATCGGCAACCACCACCTCCGACCACCATCGCCACCGGCAACCACCACCACCGGCCAGAAATGAAAAAAACATAAAAGGGTATTTCGGTCATTTACCAAAATTTCATTTCAATTACGAAGCAACATTCTGTGAACCAAACAAGCACATTCCAATTCCTTTAGCATATTCCATTCCAATTCTGCCAACCAAACAGGTGGTCAAACCTAACAACATTCCATTCCAATTCCTTCAAAGTCAAATTCCTTTAATAGATTCCATACCATCCAAAAACATTCTGCGAACCAAACACCACCTAATACTCTCAACTAAGGTTATCTATGTTGACAAAGTTAAGTCAGATGATAACATTGCAGATCCGCTAACCATAGAGACAAATAAAGAGTTGGTGAGTACGTCGTAAAGAGAATGAGACTAAATCCCGTGAAAAAGTTTGTGCGAAGGAAACCCAACCTAGTTAACTACAGATTCCAAGATCTAGGTTCAATGGGACAACCTAATTGTACGAGCTAAGTCAAATCACTTTGGGGGTAACTCCCGTCCATTCCTTTGAAAAACAGTGGGTGGTATGAGGATAAGCATATGGCTTTTAATGATCATAGTGAGATCACCTATGTGAGAAGAAGTGGGGTTGCTTCTAAGGGAATGATGAGGGCTCAATTCCTAACAGTTCTCACAGAACCAGGCATGTGTTCATGACCATAACGAACACACCAATGAGGACTTTATCATGTCAGAAAGAATCTTGTGTGAAGTGTGTTAACGTTTACACAAATGGCAGAACAGTTCAAGGACATCGCGTCTACTGATTTGCTAGTAGACTAGAAATGCTTCATAAGGGAAGGTTCAAAGGTTAACGCCTACTTATCCTTTGCAAGATTCCGACAATGAATTTGAGTATCATGATATATGAACTGTCTATGATAATTTCCATTCATGTGGGGGATTGTTGGACAATTAAAGTCAATATTAATTTGAATTTGAATGGAAATTAAGATGGAGGTTATAACAAATGAAATAATTAATGCTCCATTATGGTTGACCTTAAAGATGGGGGTTATAACAAAAAAATAATTTTTCATAATGGTTGGCTTTTAAACCTTCTATGAGTTACATATGTATTATGCATATATATAGTACTCATGCTTGAGTTCTATGAGAGACATTTGACAAGTAATTAAGTGGAAACCAAGACATAGATTCTCAAGTTCAGGCATGACGGTGAAGTCCGGCAGAACTCGATTCTGTTTCGAGTCATTGTATCCTGGGAAATCGACGCACCAGTAGGGGGCGAATCAGTTTTAAGGAAACCGTGAATAACACGGGCCTCGACTCATTACTTGGGTTTGTTCCCATCTCTCTTTGTTTCTCGATATTTCTGTTTTGGTGAAACTATTTTTCCTACATATCCTACATATTTCATAATCATATTAATCAAGAAAGTTTGAAACTAATCTTTATAAGCTAAATTAAAAATACTAACTTTTTATACCTAATTTCATCATTGTTAATATTCCATTTTAAAGTAGAATCCGATCACCACGCAACGCGCGGTGAAGAACACTAGTATGATAAATTTGCCGTCTTATACGTTATATCATGGAACGAAAGATGTTGATATCATGACATGTTAGATTGCAGGTTGATCTAGTTGTCACGTTACACCTCACATCACTTAATACATTATATGTTACTAAAAACATACTCGCACAATGCATTGAGATACAAATCAATTTTGATGTTTCATTTTATTTTCGTCCCTATCGATGTTATAATACGATGTTATATGGTTTTTAGAATCGATAATGTTTTTATTTTTGAATAAAAATATAAATTTGAAAATATTATAAATTTTTTAGAAAATATAACGATAATAGTATCGAATTAACTATTTAAAAGTTCTTATTTTTCTTTGTAGTTTCTTTAATTCATATTTTTATTATAACTTACTTTAAGTTTAATAACAAAATATTTATTTTTGGTTTATTAATATAAACTTTTATAAAGATAATAATAAATAATTTATTAGAACTCAATGGTTATTTTAATTATATTTTAAATTTGTTATATTTAAAACCAGATGTTATCATGGATATTTGATTATTTTTATCTACGATTATTTACACGAATTCAAACTTGGAGCTGTAATAAGTTGCACTTATGCATAACATGCGTGTAATTGTTGAATTTTAATTAATATGCATAAATAACCAGTAATTTATAAAAAAAATGGGTTTTAAAAGTCCTTGTCTAATGATTTATAATATAATATAGATATGTTCCCATCTTTTTTTCTCTAAAGTTGTCTCTGGTTTTTTTTTAACTATATTTCAAAATTCAAACTTCATATATTTGTTTGTTCAATTTCTTATTTTACTTCTTTTGCTTTTATTTTGCCTTAAACAGTTATGAAATTTTTTAACCAAACTCTTTTGGAAGCTAGGAGGTTTTATATAGGAATTATCCATAATATCTAAAGTAGATGTATAATCTATATATATTTTACCTTATTCAAGACATGCTTCATAATTCATACGTGATTTACTGCTCTCTTTTATTATTCATAAGAAATTGTGGTATTAAACATCATGGGATCTCCATATTTTTCATTGTTGATTTTACTTTTTTTTTTAACTAGTACTCAAATATCTAATTAGTTATATAGACATACTTATCTATTTCTTATTGATTCTCCCACACGTATTTTATTCATGACACTTTCATGAATAACAACATACAATTTCATGTATCAATTTGGTTGGATTTCGTTTTGAAAACACTAAAGAAAAACGGTTTTATGACCATCATCGATATATATATATATATATATATATATATATGAAACTTGAATTCTCATTTGGAACATTAAACATGATGAGGGTAATCAAAATAGCATGTTCTTTAGTGATTATATTGGTACTTGCAAGATCGCAGACGCCTGTTGAAGGCGTCGATAATCCTCGTCCGTGTTCATGGACGAGGGCTCAAATGTTGCCTTGTCTTTTATACTTGAGACATTGCCGCCACAGTTGTAAAGACCCGCCGTGCCACCGTGATGAATGTGCACCACCACCGATATTGTGTTGTTTCCGCCTTGGAATGATAGCCCGTCAGATAACATCGGATTTGGACGCACGAAGGTTGTGTAGTTGCATAAAGGATAGGGTGGTCAACCGAAACAATTCTTCAATCACGGGTGCCGACATCTCGAGTCTTCCAGAAGCATGCCTGATTGACATCAAAATTCCTCGAGTCACCTCTAAAACCAATTGTTCCAAGTACGTTAAAACTCGATATTGACATAAGACTCGACTTGTTAGATATTACAGAGGTTTCTCGTGAATCTAAGTCACCTTTGAAGTCATAATATTTGGTCTTTTTTATAAATGGATAAATTGCATGAAAACATAACCAACTTTCGGCATATTCCTATTTTAAGGAATCATTTTTTTCAAATTCTTCATTTTAGGGGTTTCCCTTTTCATACAAGCAGGGGCGGACATAGAAAAAATTTCCAACGGTGGCACAATTTGACTTTAAGAAATTTATGTAGAATTTTTTTTTCAAAGTTATTTATTGCTCTAGTGGTTGCTCCATTGTTTTTCAAGTTTAAAGTCTCAAGTCTTATTACAAGCAATTTTTTATAAACACAATAAATATGAAATTAAAGCTAAAAATCTACTAAAAATGACACTAACAAGGCTTGAACCCAAGACCTCCATCATGAAAGGCAAGAAACTTACCAACTTTACCAAGGAAACCTCATGGTTTTATTGCAATTTCAAAATATATATGGTGGCACACAACAAATTAATACGGTGGCACCTCTCACGACCCTTAATTTTTTACACTACGACAGAGAAATGGACTGGTGGCACGTGCCACCGGTACCTCTAAGGTAGGTCCGCCCCTGCATACAAGTATCCATTATCATTCTTTATATATATAAAGTCATGATTATTTGAAGTTGATCAGTAATTGTCTATATATTTTATTGATGATGATCCGACTTTTTATTCGATCGCAGGTGGAAGGAAAAGACGATAAAGAGTCCGATAGAGTTTTTTTGATAATACAAAGCTACTTAATTATGACATCTATCGATATCAATGTATTGTTTATGTATGCAATATCAACCGTACCCTTCCGTAGTGAGTTATCATTCAAAACTACTCTTTACTTCATATTTGTCGATCTTCAAGAATAGAATAATAGCGAGTTACAAAGACGATACTGAATTATATATAGTTGGTTTTTTACTGTTCGACGTAAATACAAGAGGATTTATTTTGCAAAAAAGTGAACAAACTGGATGGTGCTCATGACAGTATAAGTTGAAACATGAGCCAACTTGATCTCAATAACTCGACGAGCGATCTAAGATAAACCGAACCACTGCATATATATACAAGTCAGTGTAAGTGGTTTACATATTTGAACCCCTCTAACTTAAATTTACTTGTATTTTCCAAAGTTTGACGAACCGTAAAATTTACTTAATATCTGGAATCAACATAAATTTCAATAAGATCAAAACCCAACGTCGTAGTGAATGCTCCTATAACCTGATACGTAATCAAAGACATAAAAACACTGTTATTAACAATTATGTGTAGACAATGGATCTGGATCAAATATGAACCAATTATGAAACTGTTAAAATTACACCGAGCATTATATGAAACAAACAGAAACATCAAATCCAGGGTGCGTACACATTTTTTTCTCGTTAGCATGAAAGAAAACAAAATTTAAGTTCGTCCAAAGTGTTAAAACGTTAAAAAGAAAAACAAAGGCGCCAATAAAATTACTTATAACACATCAAGTGTATACATGACACAGCTTTGTGTCATTTCATTCCCTAGGTCGTATAAATAACCTAATCGTCATACTATTAATTTCTTGTATAAAAATGGTATAAAATTTATGTAAACAATAACTTATTTTCCAATTCATCGTAATTGTACCATTTTTAATATGAAAGTAAAACATTTTCAGATACTTGATCATATACTTGGCTGGACTGTGGTGCTTTGATGGACTGTATCACTTTCAGGCGTTTCTCTAGTCTTGGCTTCTCGCATAATTCTATGGTGCGACAAGTTATTGATGTCTGCGGAGGAGAGTGGCCATTGGCGTGGGTGCAAAGTTGCGGGAATCTTAATCAGTACCAAATTCCACTTATTAACCTTAGCTCTCAAGATATGGTCCAACGGAAACGCCTTGATGGTTCTTTAGGACCGTTCACGGTCAAAGATGCTTATGAGGATTTTAGTGGTTCTTTTGCAACTATTGGATGGGCGACGGCTGTTTGGTTTAAAAATTGTATACCAAAGCATGCCTTTTGTATGTGGGTTGCATGCCATGGATGGCTTCCTACTCAAGATCGGCTAACTTGGAAACACGAGCCTCAAGATCTTAAATACCCACTTTGTAGCACTTGCATGGATGGCCATGATCATCTTTTCTTCATGTGCTCGTTCTCTTTGGAGGTATGGCGAACCATCAAAAAAGATACTAGGCTGTTCGGATTTGCTGAAATTTGGAGGGATATCCGAGATGATCTCACGATTGGAAGGGGCCCAAAGAAGCTAGAACAATGACTTGCTCTCCAAGCTACTGTTTACTGTTTGTGGAGAGAAAGGAACCGTAGAGTTTTTGGCCACACGCCTAAGATGCCAATACATGTGATTAAGGAGATTTGGGAAGTGGTGCTTATGCGTATGGCTTGGACTTCGTTTGATAAGATTCATGTGTCTACTTGATGATGTTGGTTTTTTTAGTTGTGTCTGTGGTTTGGGTTTTGGTGTTGCAGTACTTGGTTGTTTTTGTTGGTTGGTTGTTTCCGTTTTTGGTTTGGTGGCTAACCTTGAAGTTTGTCCTTGGTAGCTTGGTCTTGTAACTCTGTTTTTTCTTTGCTTTTTATAATATTGTCGGATTTCCTCCAAAGAAAACATTTCATAGGGTATAAGTATTAACACTTTACATAAGTTTTAAACATAAAATTAAAATTTATTGTAAATCATAGATTAATGTAAATATATTATTAACCAGTATTATAACGAATGGGAAACATAGGAATGAGGCCATCTTAAAAAATGCCCCTTTCGTTCCGGGAGTCATCGCGAATGATATACAGGCGACTACTTTTCTTTGAATTCATAATCGTAGCGATTTCG
>CM058047.1:48388778-48481157 GCA_030169165.1 Centaurea solstitialis
GCTGCCCAACTCTGCCATCTTTGTTAGCCACCTCCAACCTTCTTCTCCGGCCACCTACGACCTCCACCGTAACCCACTTCCACCATCGTTCGCACCATTACCACCGACCTCCACCACCGCCCACATCTATCATTGTTTACCACCACCACCAGTTTACCACCACCACTGTTGACCTCCTTCGCAACGTACCCCCACCATCATTCACACTATCATCGCTGATCTCCATCGTCGCCCACCTCTACCATCGTGACCACCACCACTTCCGTTGATGTAGTAAAACGACCCAAAATCGACATTACATAACCCAAACCACACAAAATCGACATTACATAACCCAAAACCACCCAAAATCGACATTAGATAACCCAAAACCACTCAAAATTGTCATCCCGTTGCAAACACTTCCGGCCACCGTCCCAACTGCCTGTAACCGGCTGATGACCGGTTGAGCAGGTCACCGTACACAAAAAAACTCAAAAATAATGTTTGATACATACAAAATGAACTTTTTAGGTTGATACACACAATAATATATTGTGGATAGTTTAAATACATTTTGAAGAAGTATTCCCTTTAAAGAATGTGAACGAAAATGAAAATGGGAATACAAGAGAATGAGAATGAAAATGAGCATTGTATTGAGAGCATCTCCAACAGCTTCTCTATTATTTCTCTAAAATAGGGATTCAAAACTTAAAATCTCTAAAAGATTTATATTTTAGCTACAAAAGATTCTCTATTTTAGAGATTTCAACTTCTATTATTAAAATATTCTATAAATTTATCTTCCCAATTCACTTTTTAAAAAGATTTTATATAAAATAATAATTGATTTAACCTCATTGGTGGAAATGAAAAAAAATTGGTTTCTCTCTCCATTAACCAAGTTTTAGAAAATTCTCTAAATTTAGAGAATCATATAGGGAAGCTCTTGTAGCAATTTAAAGAATAAAAACCTCATTTTATCTATGATAGAGAAGTTGTTGCAGATGCTCTGATTCTTCTTGGTTAACCCACTATAATCAATGAAAAAACAATATTATATTAAAAAAATAGTTTTCTTCATTTTGAAAATACAAAAGATGTTTCATTTAGCATCAAAAGATGGAATGATATATGTAAAAAAAACTAAGTAGAAATCATTCTCCCCAATTTGGTCAATAATGGAAATTGATGGATCTGCAGAAATGATTTCATTATATAATATTAGACCAAGTAACAATTTTCCTTATCATTCTCATTCCTAACTTTACAATACCCCCAACCAAATGCTCTGGTTTCACGTACTACTATAATATCAAAATAAATCAGTAGCACCATTAAATGCCCCAAATGAAATTCTACTACCTCATGGTAGTTGGATGATGACATATTTTGATTGTTTTGTATCGAAACTATTGAATCATGATATTGTTTTTATATTCGGTTATTATATATGATACTTATATTTATATAATTTTGATAAGATCATAATAATTTTATTTGGTGTTTAACCTAGTGAGTCCTTCTCCCATATGATACAATAGCCATGTTGGATACTGTGTGTTTGATGAAAATAATTTTAATATTAAGTTTTTACATCAATATTTGTTGTTTATTTTTATTTCCTGAATAATTTTTGGTATTAACTACGAGTATAAAAAAATACTTCCACAAAGATAATTACATTTCAATTTAAAAAACTTATGTGAATTATGTATGACGTGTTAAACTTAATTGTAACCCAAACAGATACTGTTAACTCAGTCTAGGACTGATTTTGTAAAAAGTTTTATAAATGTAAGCAATTTGTGTGTATGTATTGAATTGTGTTGTAATGGGCTTCGGAATTAAAATGTAAGGGGCTTGGGCTTAGAGTCCATTTTGTGATGTATAAATAGAAGTTAAATGGGTAATTAGGGTAACAATTCATCTCTTGTAACTTTCAAAATTTCAGCCGTACACCTTCAAGAGGTAATACATGAGAGTCGTTTAAATTTTTAATTGTTCTTCGTTTTGTTCTTGTTCATTTTCATTTCTGTTTCAATAATCTCTCTGTATTAGCATTCTTATTCTGTTTTTGTCGAAATCCCCATGTAAAACTTGGTTCTACGTTTCTATCAATTGTATCAAAGCAGGAACGGATCAAAAGTATCTGTTTTCGATCCTTTAGAACAAGTTTTCGTGGAAATTTGGTGTTTCGGTATGTTTTGTTTCATTTCTGAGTCCGTTCTTCAAACAGTTTCGTCTTCGAAATTTGTTTCTTCGAAGACTGTTGGTTTTGGATTTAGGGATTTCTTTTCGAAAATCGTTCTTCAACGTGTTCTTGAGTTTCAGATGTTGATAAAATTGTTCAGATCAGAGTTTTTCCAGATTCTGATTCTGTGTGATCTTCAAAAAGGATATCACACTAGGTGGTCTATCCCTCAACAGGGATATTAAGGTTGGTCTCTCAGAATCAATAGCGTGGTTCACCCCAAATGAGTGTCACCACCTATTCTTCAGCGTCAAATTTGACTAGGACCAACCTCAGAGGCACACGAACCACAGAGCCTCTGGCAATCCTCACAGAGCCTCTTGCTCGCTTGCTCTTACAGTCTCTATCAAAAGAGAGGCCATGTGATGGACTTGTCAGAACCTCTGTCAGTTGTTCTCATAAGCCTCTGCAACCACCAAGGAGTCCCTGTCCGTTTTCTTTTTAACGTTAACCTTTTGGTCTAATTAACCTGTTACAGACATAGCTCCCGAACTCTCTGCTCACTATCTATAACTTGTTGAAAAGATCCTGTAAAAGTTAAATCTCTATCTTTCCTCACAGAGACTCTGTTCGATCTTATTCGTCCTATCCTTTTCGATCCACAGAACCTCTACCTGGTCTTACCTCTGAACCCAATTTCGGTCTTCAGACGTTTCTCAAGTCTAAGATTTTTCTGAAAGACCATATCCAACAAATCCACAGAGGACTTAGTGCAGTCTCGAACACTAAGTTTCCCTGTACTTCATTCCGACAAAAACTACTCCTAGTATGAACCTCCATGCCCACCCCTCTGAACCCAACGCATTTAAAATACAACACCATGTCAATCTTCCCAGCAGAGCTCTTAAAAGTCCACAAAAGTTTCCTAATTAAGCCAGCATGAACGACACTCCTATTTCTCTTTCCTCTGAGAGAATCTAAAGAGTTCACTGGACGGAACTTGTTTACAGAGCTGGGAAAGGAACCTTCTGCTATTCCTCTTTGTCCAATATGAAGAATCGAAGATCCATCACTTGTTTATCTGCTAAGTCTAAACTCTACAGGAAGCAGAACCTCTGTCATTCACACTGATTTGCTTGAGATGCAGTCAGTTGAGGCAAAAGTCGAAAGAGCAATGCTTCTTGACAAGTGAAGAAATCATAGAGCACAAGTCGAGGGGGAGTTTGTCATTCATACGATTTTCAGAAAATGAAGATCCGGACAAAGTAAAGTATCACAGAGCCTCTGCAACATATTTTAGAGCTTCTGTAACAATTTGTCACAGAGCCTCTACAACATATTTCAGAGCCTCTATAATCTTATGAACTCAGATGATGAAGATTCAGATATTCTCACAAGTCAAATGTCACAGAGCTTCTGTCGATCATCTCAGAGACTCTGTAGAACATCACAGAGCCTCTGATGCATTCAAAGTTAAAAGACGATTGTTCTGCCATTCTGCTCAACTTGCTACAAGCATAGCTACACCCATTATCTGCTCACTGCCTGTTCCTGCTGAAAAGTTTTGCAGAGGATGAACCTATGCATTCGAATACAAGAACTCTGTTGACACATGTCTCTGATGGTAAAGCTTTGAAGGTTAATGCAATTCAAATTCTACAGAGCCTCTGACGAAAGTCATAGAGCCCTTGTGGTGCAATTCTCTGATGGGATAACCTCTAAGCTCTGCTATCATCCTCTGATGTTGGGAAAGAAGAAAGAGTTCAAGACCTGCTTCATTTATAAAACTTAGGGGAGATTGTTAACTTAGACTGATTTTGTAAAAAGTTTTATAAATGTAAGCAATTTGTGTGTATGTATTGAATTGTGTTGTAATGGGCTTGGGAATTAAAATGTAAGGGGCTTGGGCTTAGAGTCCATTTTGTGATGTATAAATAGGAGTCAAATGGGTAATTAGGGTAACAATTCATCTCTTGTAACTTTCAAAGTTTCAGCCGTACACCTTCAAGAGGTAATACATGAGAGTTGTTTAAATTTTTAATTGTTCTTCGTTTTGTTCTTGTTCATTTTCATTTCTGTTTCAATAATCTCTCTGTATTAGCATTCTTATTCTGTTTTTGTCGAAATCCCCATGTAAAACTTGGTTCTACGTTTCTATTAGATACAATATATCTCGTACAAAGGCTGCATATGATGTAGAATGTATGCAAACCTTATGTCTACCTATACGAGATAAAGAGATTGTTTCTGCTAAAAAACGTAGCTTGAGAAACAAAAAGTATTAATAATACAGATGATGCAAGTAGTATAGAAGTGTGTAGACATAAACAATGGTGAGTAACTAAATGTAAATGAGACAGAGACACTTGCAAGAGACATAAGATAATCAAAACCTAAAGCATTTAAGTTTAAACTATAGTACTAAAGTGGGAACACGAACCAAACAAGCATATATAAAAAAGTCAAACTATTAAAGTGAGAATACAAACCAAACCAACATACATAAAAAAGTACGGAAAACTAATACCAATATAAATATATCGGAATTATGAGGAAAAAACGAAAACAAATGATCTAATTTAATAGTTTACATGCTTCATCCTCTAAGTCATGAATATCCGTTTAATAAACCTATATATCATATCATTATTTAATAATTCTGACAAATTCTATGTATTACTTAAAGTGCAATTTATAGTAGGAAGTACAAACCAAAAAACATATGTGGTTTTAAGTTTTTCCAGAACCACAAACTCTAGTGTGCATGGCAAGTAGAACGAACCTCAAAACCCAAGGGATTGAAACTAAACTTTATTATACATGTGCATAAACAATATAATAAAATAACATTATATGCCCATTTGGACTATACTGTTTTGGTTTATATTTTCTTTCTGGTTGTTTCTATTGACTTTTATCTTTGCAAAATTTTGCGGAATGTAAAATGTTTGGTTTTGATTCATAGCACGTATGGAAGTTAGATTCCATTCGTTAACTCCTGCATATGCTTTGTACATAAGGATAAAATAGTCATTTTATCACCAAAATACGAGGATAACTAAAAAACATTCAAGCAATGTTGTTGTCATTTTATTTTTCAAAGATAAAATTATTATTCTACTCATGTGTTTTAGTAGAAGAAATTTTAACTTTTGTTGCTAGGAGAAACCAAAAGCAAATAAATTTTCGCGTACTATGAAGGTTATTTTTTTTGAACGACAATTTAACTCACACACACGTTGCGGGGGTATCCGGATCCATACGGGCACCGACTAATCCCCCGCGCCCATGAGTCGACCCGAAGGCCAACCCATGGACTCGCCCATGAACCAACCCGAAGGCCGGTCAAGAGCTGGATACCGCAGAAGAGGTCTATAAGGCCTTTGGCCTTTTTTTGCAACAAGCGGGGCTTGAACCCGCGCCAACCTATATTTCAAGGCAAGCGCAAGGATGTTACCTACCACCGCTGGGCTAGACATTCATTGGTTATGAAGGTTATTTTTGCTATATATATATATTTTAAACCAATACAAAAAAAAAGAATGGATCATAAGAACCAAGATTGCAACTTAGGGGCTATTTGGTAGTTGCCGAATGGTTTGGTGCTGAATGGTTGAGAGGTTAGAATGGTTGAGAAGCTCTGTATGATATAGTGTAGAATGAAATATGATTGTTTGGTATATGTTCTCAATAAACGGTCTGAATGACAGCAAATGACCATCTTACCCCTATATATCATAATTAATTAAAAAACAAGCAAAGTTATTCACCTCAACTAAATCCTAAAATTCAACTAAACAAACACCAATTCCAAGGATGCAGCAGCATTAAAATGATTCGTTTCCATAATTCCACCAACTAAACATAATTTGTTTCCACCATTAAAATGATGGGAGAATTTCTTCTATGTCCTTGACCAAGATAATTTAAACAATCAAGGGATGCAACACTAAACGATTGAAGCAGAGTAGTGGGGGAGACAGATTACAACAGTGATGAACGGCACCGGAGATAAGAGATGCAGTGGCGATGAACGACGCCGGAGATAAGAGATGCAGTGGCGATGAACGACGCCGGAGATAAAAGATGCAGTGGCGATGAGCGGCGTCGGAGAAGACGGATGCAGCAGCGGCGATGAGCGGCGCCGGAGAAGACTGATGCAGCAGCGACGATGAGCAGCGCCGGAGAAGACCAATGCAGCAGTGGCGACAAAATCGAGGGTGATATTTAAAGTGTTTTTCCAAAATCAAAGAGCACCTGAAGATTTGATACAAAGGATTATGAGTGATTTGTGAAGAAATCGACCTTAGAACCATGAAAAATAGAGAAATCGAGATTAGGTCTGGATCGTACAAGAAGAAATAGAGAACGAGAGAGTGGAGGTGATGGAAGGGTAATGGAGGAAAAACAAAGCCTCTGAATGGTGGTTTGGCTAGGTGTCTGGGTTTGAACCATACAGAGCATTATGGAACCCTTCAGAGTCTATTAAATTTTTACCAAAAAAATATGTCCTCTGTGCGATTCAGATTTAGGCTCTGGATGGGACCATTCAGAGCCAAAAAAACAGCCCCTTACTCTTATGTTTTATTATATATATGAAATATTAAAATAAACATAATTAATGTCGTAAGTTTAGGTTCATGCCAGACAACTTATTTTCGTACGACCTATGAGAGCAACATGTTTTCGTACGACACATGAGACCACAAAACAATTTCATAGCAAAACATTGTGAAGGTAAAAAACATTATTGTGAAGGTTTACCTTCACATTTTTGTTGTTGTTAGAAAAGGTTCAAGTAGCCTTTGCCTAGACTACATCCTTGGCAATTAAAATACGGCCGTTTGAGATTAAGTCGTACCACATATGGGATATTCCATCACATTTTCCTAGGCTTTTTGCCGGTACGTCAAATAATATCAAAAATAACTATCCCCCAAATAATATCATTTTTTCTTCATTCGACGTTGTAAATCAAATAAAAACACAATACAATAAACACTATTATCTACTATAAATAAAAACATTATATAATAATAACATATCTATATTGTCTATTAAAAGAAGGTTTTCGCTGACATCATCAATACTTAAATTGAGTCATTTCGTTGGCCAACCACTACTACAGAATCACAAATAGACCCCGGTTGTTAAACCATATAGTGCCCGGTTAGAGTATCGGGTACTATTAAACGAGGGTAGCATTGTATTGAGTAATGGTACCTGGTTTTCCAACCGGGTACGATTAATGTAATGGACCCGGTTCTTTCACTTCACCGAGTAGAATTAGTCTGTTTATAGGGAAGCATTAGAGCACAATGGAGCCCAGTTTTCTAAAAGTAACCGGGTAGTATTATATCGGTTTGTAATATATATATATATATATCATATTGAACTCAAACAAATATGAAATTGATAAAACAATGTATCATTAAAACAAGTATCAAGAGAAAATAATCTTAACAAGAGAACCAAAACATAAAACTGATAATTGAATTAACAAGATTGCCCAATCAAATCGTAATGTAGTGTCTAAATAACAAGAAATGTGTATTTACCAACCCAATATCAAGCAAGTTAAAGGTAAATCCATCCTAGAAAGTAGAAATTTACTACTAGTACTATACAAGGAAACTTTTGCAATGAAGGTATAAATCAATCCTTTCTAATCCATCTCCATAATTCTTCTCGCCAAAAATTAGCCTCTGGAACACTTAAAACCTATAAAAGAAACTTACTTCCAATATCAACTTCATGCCATAAACAAAACAAAAAAACAAACCAAAAATAATAGTACATGCTCTAATTAAGAAAATAGGTAACTAGAGAAGATATTTCAAAAAGTCCTAAAATTTAAACTCAATGTTGCCATCATGTCCTGACAAAGGTAGATTCTACATACAACTACTAATTATAAGTTGACCTTAAACATACCTCATTGAAATGTTAACAAACCAAACAATCAATATTGTCTAAAAGAAACTAAGGAATGAAGAACTTTGGAGCCAATATCAAGAAACTAATCGTTATCAATTTATCATATTCTTTAGACAAGTACTTGAGAAATGTTTAGCCCGTGTCACAACCATGTTGTCCAACATCCTTTTTGTAAAGGGGGTTGTGTCATCCATGGTACCTACAAGCAAGTTAAAACCAAATCTGTAATTGACTACAAGGTTAAGTGTTGTAACTATTATGAAAACAACTCTAACAGTTACTTACTATCCTGGGGAATTGTGATTGATGATACATCACAAAGTTGAACATGAAATGCATAATATAGTACCCGCACTCCCAACCAGACATTTGCTGATTGCACTGTTATAAAAAAAATAAACTATGTATTAGACAAACTAACAACGTAATAATTTATTTGGAATTATATTGAGATGAACTACGTTTGTAAGTTCCCATCTAAATGGTCTTCATTTATCTATATCGCTGATGCGGTAAATATTATATATAAAAAGTGACACAACCATAAAATCAACCATAAAAAGCGACACAACCATAAATATTTGAAGGTCAAGAGAGGTTGATTAACCTAACGGAGTCTATCTATCTAGGTCAAACAGATACACCCAACCAACGAATTCAAATATCCATACAATACGAATCAAACCGGAACCATAAAATCACACTCAATAAACTAATAACAAACCAATAAACAATTAATTAATAAAAACATCATCCACAAGGTTTATCTACCATAATAAGTATCACTAAATAAAACTACTCACTAATCATAACGAAAACATCAATTAAAGTAATAAAGACAGGCATTATACCGACCGTACAGCAATAGATGATCGAGAACCGGAGAACAGACTCCAAATAGATCGTATCACTCGTATCGGCACAATTCTCTCTCTCTCTCTCTCTCTCTCACTAATCAAGCTAAGAAAATATGAAAAGATATAACTGCTAGATGATTGGTGAGATTTCTGGACTGAAGGAGGAGGCACGTATTTAAAAGGGCAGTCGGAGGCTCGTTTCGCGATCGCGAGGAGGCATCTTCGCGGCACGAGACACTTATTCAACCCTATTTTTCCTTTTTTAGCAAGTTTTGGAATCTTCCGTCAAGGGTCTTTGCCTACTTCGCGGCGCGAGAATCTTCAGAATTAACGCGAAGTCAGTGAAAAGCATGAACATTCTAGAAATTTGCTCACTTCGCGGCGCCAAGCTTAAAACTTCGCGGACGCGAAATGTTCACTGAGTTGACTTTATCCAATTTCCATGCTTTTTCGCCTTTTTCGTACTTTTCCGTTTCAAGGCCTCCAAAACCTACAAAAGTGTGAATCAACCCAAAATGTGAGTAATCAGATCAGAAATGGGTGAGAAACGGGGTAAATTCAAGCAATTAAGTACGACCAAAACATGTATAATTTTGGTGTTATCAAAATCCCCACACTTAAGCTTTGATTGTCCTCAATCAAAACACTGAAAGATAAGAAAAATAACGCCAAAATTATCTCCACCCAAGATCATCCAAGAAACAAAGAATACTCACACAGTCGAACACAAGAACAAGATATATCAAGCAATCGAACACCAAGATCAACCTTTTACCCTCACAAAGTATGAATGATAATTTAAAGTGTATATCTCGGGGTAAAAGTGTATGATAAGAAGTGATCACACCAATACTCGACTAATCGCCGCATGCAAAAGCTTGTCACCAAATCTAATCTCCACCACTGAGAAGTTGTCAACCATCAAGAGGACTTAAGGGTTGTAATGTTAGGCTAAGGGTAAAGGTAGGATAAAGGATATATAAGTGACTAAGGATGCAACAAAAACTCGAGAAACTCAATCAGTAATGATCCAACACTTTTAAGAAAAATCTGACTTTTGAATTTATGCACTTTTTCGGGATGAGCTTTTTATCTCTTTCTTTTAGCATCGGCCTAAGCATATTGCTTATTTATGGCTCGAATTTTTCTTTTCTTTTCTTTTGCTCATTTTTCTTTCTTTAACTTTGACTCTTTTCTTTCTTTTGATATTTCTTTTCTTTTCTTTGAGTCATCACTTTCTTTTCTTTTCTTTTTGCTCAATATCAATCCCTCTTTATTTGTCAGATATGAAAAATATGGATCACGACATCTCAAGTTCTCAAATTTAAGTCACGGCCAAAAGATAGATAAAAAGATAGGCTAAAAGGATATATGGTGATGTGGGTAAAGAAATGAAAGGCTAAGGCTCAAAATGGTTTCAAGGGTTAAAGTGTTAAAGTTGAACACTTTCAAAGATTTGGCTAGGCAAATTAAATAACCTTCTGATGAGGTTATCTAACGAAGGCTAAAAGGGTTAGAAACGAAGGCCTCTATCAGTGCAATGGTGATAAATACTTCTCTCATGTAGTCTCGACAAGCATTCAAAGCGACAAGTTCTACCTTGGGTCAAAGTCGGTATTCCTCACGAAATGAATAAACAATTAGGCTCAATCTCTCAAAGGAATAGGGTGAGGCACTCATGGTAATTGGTATTCCAAGGTATCATTTTGCTCAAACAATCTCACTAGTGTTCTCTTATACAAGCAACTAAGTTCCAAAAACAATCTCAGATTTCGAAAAAAAAATTGGGGTCAAGTCTCAAAGCTTTCAAAATTTTGAAAGACGACAATTCAAAAAGCAAAAAGTGAACCCATTTAAACAAGTAAGTCTAGATAACCCCCTCCCCACACTTAAAATTTGCAGTGTCCTCAATGCAACAATTAAAACAGGTAAGGAGTAATTGGGAAAAAGAGAAACTTCCCGGGTTATGTGACTTGATCTGATCTGAGAGAGAGTATTCCGGAATCGTGCGCGGTGCAAGATCATAAACTGCTGTATCTATTACCAAAAAGAAAAAGAAAAAGTAAAAAGAACAAAATAAAAATAAACCAAACTAAAGCAAACAATTAAAAGCATCCTAAACAAACCAAACAAAATAAAAATAAGTTCAACAAAAGCAGACCAAACAAAAGCAGAAATAAAATTGTTTAGACAACCATATCGAATAAGAGATAAAAGAGATAAAGATCAATAGGGGCCACGAGGTTGGTTGCGCCAATCCTTGAAAGTTGGGAAACCGGGCGGTGTATCCTCCGAGAACGGCCAAAACGGCGATGGAGCATACGTGGTGTTCGGCTCAATACCGAAGTGGGAGGCCATTTGGTTCATCACTCCACTTTGCCAATTTGCTTGGTGGAGAGCCTCCGTAGTGTTGTACTCCATTCTTTGATGATGCCGGCCATAAGACAAAGACATCTCCGAGAGTCGGCTACTCAAATCTTGAGACCCCGAATACGCCATCCAATCCGCCGGTTGTTCTCTCTCATTCACCCCACTCGTGCTACCGGGCTCTTGCGTGCTTTGAGTTGCTCTCCTCGTTCCATAGGATTGCGGATTTGAAATCCACAAGTTCCGATCGATCAAACGGAGTTGGTCCCCATCCCACGGAGTTGGTCCATATCGATCAAACCCATCTCACCGAGGCTAGTCATCGAAGAAATAACACCCTCGGTCAAAATACCAAAGTGCTTGGCGAGGAGGGTGACGTATTATCCGCCAACCATTCGACTTCCCTCACGATAACCACCCGCCTTAGCGAGTTGCACGACAATGATGTAAGGGGCGTTCAGATATTTGTCTTGCGTGGAAAGTTGCTCAAGAAGCCGAAGGTCATAGGTCGAGACCTTTTCCTCACTCGAGAAACGGGCGTTCACCGCATGAACAAGCATGCGATGTAGAAGTCGGTCTGAAGAAGAGAGAAAACCCTTAACTTTGAGATTGTTGCCATAATCACCATCACCAAGAATCGCCCAAGCCAAACGAGGATCAAAACCGTCTTGCCTTTTTGCGCTAGCCCACATGTACTCCACAAAACCGGGGGCGTCCACCTCGTCTTGGGTATAGATCCCCAAGGCCACGTCAAACTTGGTCAAGGAAAGCGATCGCCAAACTTCACCAAGCCTAAATGTCATGCATGGTTGGTAGAACTCCTCAAGGGCCTTTATGGCGTCGAACCTGAAAGTGGCCACGAACTCAATGATGAGCTCGCGATAGAGGGTCTCGGCAATGTCAAAGACACGCTCCCAAGCATGGCAAATGTAGTACTCGGTGCCATCTTCATCGTAGGCGTGCTTCTCAAGTATCGCCTTAATATCGTTCTCAACACCCATGGATCGGAGAAGATTCCAATCAACTCTCTGTGGCACGAAAATTTGACGGGGTACAAGCCGATTAACTATGTCCCGATACTCCTTACGCTTTTGAGCATTCAACGTGGGATCGTTCATAAAGTGGGTGAATGCATGGCTCCCATCCGGTGTACGGAAGGTCGGAGCGGATGAGGTCGAAGAACGGGTCTTTTGTCTCTACAAAAATTCAAAAAGAAATTGTCTTAGCTAAATGTGATCGATAAGTGCAAGACAAAATCAAAACTAGCTCATTCCAACGAGACAAAGCCTAAACGACTAACAAGTCCAATCTAAACGAATGCATGCGTGAAAATTCAAAACAAAGGGGGTGTGTAACATCCCCACACTTGAACTTTTAGTCAAGCTCCCAACAAAAACAAATCTAGAGAGTTCAAACAAAGGTGGGGGATTTTGGTGCAAAATCCCCACACTTATCATCAAAGCATAATCAAACTAGATTCAACAATCAATTTACATGCTAAAACGAAATTGCAATCAAAGCCCATAGCATGCATAGCAAAAACGAAACAATGGTGTTTCAAGAGTAAGCTTAAATCTATCAAGAGCATGAAAACACCATTGTTGCCCAAATAGAAGGTCAAATCTCACCAAAGCAATCTAATCCAACGAAATCAAGTTCGGAATCATACCTTTGAAGCCATGAATGATGAAATTGAAGCTCAAGATTTTCGATTTTCGTAGGTGCGTGAAAGGAGTATCGCGGCGCCTAGAGAGAATTTAGGGTTTTGTACTTTGAAAAAGTGAAGAAGAAAGGTTTAAAAACCCCTCTGGACCGATTTCGTGCCGCTAAGAAAAGAACTTCGCGTCGCGAAGTGAGCGGTTTTCGAAAAAGTTTACTCTAATTTTAAATTTCACGCCGCGAAACTGCACACTCGCGCCGCGAAGATCGAAAATTTTACCTGACACAAAGGAAGGCTAATTTCGCGTTGCCAAGCTTAAAAGCTCGCGATCGCGAAATTGCTTCTGAATCCGATTTTCAAAATTTTCGTTACGCGTCGGATTTTCTCGTTTTTGGTTTCTATCTCTTTCGTATGGTTACCTAAGCAATAACAAACAAAAATATCAGTAAAAACACACATGAAAATACTAAAAATGAAAAGGGAAAGAAAATGCTCGGGTTGACTCCCGATAAGCGCTTCATTTTTGAATGGGTCTAGAGCTCGACCCTACTTTCAGCTCATTTCTTGGCACGTCGGGCTGACGGGCCTTTTTCTTCCTATGCTCCTTCTTGGAGGGTCCCGACCCGTTGGGTAATTCATTCTTTTGGTGTATCGGGTTTGGATAGTCCTCCGTTTTCTTCATTTGCTCATGAGGAAGTAGTGGGCGGCCAATGTTCTTCTTATAGGCTTGAGAAGGGTCCTCATAAGGTGCATCCAGATGGGTGACCGGCTCTCCATCGGGATTGAAGTAGATCCTCTTATCTCCATACCCCAAGCTCGATACTTGCGCATGTCGACGTTCACTTGGGCGGTATGTAGAAAAGATCTCCCGAGAATAACTGGAATCTCCGTGTCCTTCGGGAGTTTGGCTATGACGAAATCTGTATAGTAGAAAAAATTTCCGATGCGTATCGGAACTCCTTCCGCTATCCCCAACGGTGTAGTCATATATCCGTTTATTCCTTGATATTGGTAATCCGTTGGTTTGAGCTTTTTGATCCCGAATTTCCTACAATAAGAAACAGGCATCATGTTAAGTGAAGCACCCGCATCTATCAAAGCAAAACCTTTGAATTTAGAAGATGAAATAGGTAAACTGTAACTTCCCGGGTCATGCTTGATAGGGGCAATGTAGGTGAGCTCGTCTTCCTCCACCTTCTCTTTCTCCTTCTCTTTACCTTTGTTCTTCTTTGGAATCATGAATTCCGCATATCCACCTTGTTTGCCATCTTCTTCCTCGTCATCGCTCAAATGAATGGGTCCTTTGAGTCCTAGATGCTCGAATGATATTGTGAACCCCTCCGAATCATAGTCCGTGGCATAGTCGGGTTCGCTTCCGCTATCGCTCTCCATGTACTTTCTCATGTAGATGTCGGTCCACGTCTTCTTGGATGTTGCTCCGACCATCATAAGCATTGGTTTCGCGTTATCCACCTTTGGGTTGACTTGGGTTTGCGTTGGTAGCTCACTTTGAGTCCTCTCACTTAGCAATTGTGAAATACGCCCAACCTGCATTTCCAAATTCTGGATTGTACTTTGATGGTTACGCAAGTATGAACCTACCTCATCATTGATCTTCTTTTGTGCATCCATGAATTGAATGAGTCGGTCCTCGATAGAAACACGCGGCTCTCCCTCTGTTCGTTGATTTTGTTGGTTTGGTGCAAAGAATCCGGGAGGTCTCGGGTTGAAGTTACGGTTGTTGTTCCACCTCCCTTGGTAATCGCCTCGATTGAGGTAGTGTACCTCCTCGGGTGTCATCATCGGACGGTTCGGGCAATCCTTTGTTAAATGCGGTCCCTTGCACTCCTCGCATCCTACCTGTAAAGCATGAACAGACTTAATCAATTCCTCAATTTTACCTTCAAATTTTACCTATTGGTTTTTCATTGCGGCTAGTTCATCGGATGGGTCGAAGTCGGTTGAGATTTTCCCAGCCATTCTCGGAATTTGCAAGCGCTTATCCGTCCTGCAATCTATGTTGTGAATTAGCATGTCCTCAAGAAGCTTATAACCTTCCGTGGGAGTTTTGTACATTAATGCACCTCCGACGGATGAATCCAATGTAGCTCGAGAAGAATAACCAAGTCCACTATAGAAAGTTTGGACTTGCTCACTCTTGCTTAATCCGTGACTCGGGCACGAATTTAGAAGGTGTTTGAATCTCTCCCACGATTCGGATATTGTCTCCCCGTCATCTTGTCGAAAGGATCGGATTTCGGCTCGTAGCTTATCAATTTTGGATGGTGGGAAAAATCGGGAAAGGAACTTTGAGCGAAGTCCTTCCCAAGTGGTGATCGAACTCGGTTCCAAAGATCGTAACCAAGCTTTTGCTTCTCCGGTGAGCGTAAGAGGAAAAACTCGAAGACGAATAGCATCATCTCGGTTTTCCTCGGTTTTGAACAAGTCACAAATATCCACGAAGTTCTCCATGTGCACGATAGGATTGCTATCGTTTTTCCCGTCGAAGGTAAGATCCTTAATCATGTGAAGAAGCTTCCTCGGGATCTCCTTTTCTAAGTTTGGCTTCGTGATTGGATTGGTGGGTACGGTCGGAGCGGTCCTCCGGGTGGTCCACATTGGTGCATCGTCTCCCATTTCAAAATTCAAAGCTCGTGGTCGAACTTTGTTGGCTTTAGACTTCTTTTTGTTTCTTTTTCTGAATTCCCTCTCCGGTTCCTCAAATGCCTCTAACAGTTCCGTCGTGACTGAAACCACAACAAACGATTACGGGCAACTTGCGGGAAACAAAGAGATAAAAAACAATTAACTAAAAAGCGAAAAACTTGCAAGGGATGGAATCCCTCACAAGGATCGATTAACAAAACTAACAAAGACTAAAAATCTAACAACTACCGTTCCCCGGCAACGGCGCCAAAAACTTGATGCGGTAAATATTATATATAAAAAGCGACACAAGTTTTAACCTCTAAAGCCTAACCTCAATTACCACATTCACAGGCAAGCGTACCTGATCGCGAGTAATATAGTGTAGGAAAGTCCAGGTATCGTATCTACCACTGGGAACGGTTAAGTTATGTAGACTAATAATCTTAACTAGTTTAATTAATCTAGAGTTATGGGGGTTTTTAGGAAAATGGTTTTAATTAACTAAAAGACAACTGATTAAATAACTAATTAACTAAGAAGCAAAAAGAAGATGATGTAAACTTTATAAAAGAAAACAGTAGTACTTATCATGGTAATATCGACTCCCCAAGTGGATGATTCAAACTTTGCCAAAGGTATGGTTGTATTGGTTATTGTAGGAATTTAAGTCAAGGACACCCTAACATGCGATTATTATGGTTGTCAACTAGGTTGGTCTTCCTAGTCCTAATACATAAACTGATTGTCAGGCAGTCTAGTACCAGTCACCCAATTCTATCACTATTGCACGGAATTCTACTATCTAGCTGCTCTCGGTCTGAGCTAACCACCTAACACAACTCTCCGTGTTACCGAAGCGAAGGTCAAGAGAGGTTGATTAACCTAACGGAGTCTATCTATCTAGGTCAAACAGATACACCCAACCAACGAATTCAAATATGCATACAATACGAATCAAACCGGAACCATAAAATCACACTCAATAAACAAATAACAAACCAATAAACAATTAATTCATAAAAACATCATCCACAAGGTTCATCTACCATAATAAGTACCACTAAATAAAACTACTCACTAATCATAACGAAAACAACAATTAAAGTAACAAAGACAGACATTATATCGACCGTACAGCAATAGATGATCGAGAACCGGAGAACAGACTCCGAATAGATCGTATCACTCGTATCGGCACAATTATCTCTCTCTCTCTCACTAATCAAGCTAAGAAAATATGAAAAGATATAACTGCTAGATGATTGGTGATGATTTCTGGACTGAAGGAGGAGGCTCGTATTTAAAAGGGCAGTCGGAGGCTCATTTCGCAATCGCGAGGAGGCATCTTCGCGGCGCGAGACACTTATTCAACCCTATTTTTCCTTTTTTAGCAAGTTCTGGAATCTTCCGTCAAGGGTCTTTGCCTACTTCGCGGCGCGAGAATCTTTAGAATCAACGCGAAGTCAGTGAAAAGCATGAACATTCTAGAAATTTGCTCACTTCGCAGCGCCAAGCTTAAAACTTCGCGGACGCGAAATGCTCACTGAGTTGACTTTGTCCAATTTCCACGCTTTTTCGCCTTTTTTTGTACTTTTCCATTCCAAGGCCTCCAAAACCTACAAAAGTGTGAATCAGCCCAAAATGTGAGTAATCAGATCAGAAATGGGTGAGAAACGGGGTAAATTCAAGCAATTAAGTACGACCAAAACATGTATAATTTTGGTGTTATCAATCGCACACCCCACGTTGTTCATGATACCTTGTAACGGCCCTACAAGAAACATACGTAAGTAAGTGTTAAATATTAGAGAAAGACACTAATTCTAAACTAATATAATAATTGCTTACGCTTCAACGTGTTCTTTGATAATGTAGAAATCCACAGTCTTCTCTTCAGACATCAACGAATCCAATACATATGCAGGGCAACAACGAGGAAAAATAACAAGCAGGGTCCAATGGTTGCTGTCAATAATTAAAGGTACTAGTATAAATAAATACATCATCCACTATAACAATAAAAATGGTAGCATATCATACCTCTGTAGGTATGGTGCAAGAAAAAACCATAATTCTCTATTGTGAGACATCGCATTGAAGATGCTACTTATGACACCTGATAACACCAAAATTATACATGTTTTGGTTGAGCTTAATTGTATGACTTTACCCTATTTCTCACCCATTTCTGGTCATTTCTCTCACAAATTGAGCTTATTATTGCTTTTGTAGGATTTGGAGGCCGTGGAACGAAAAAGTACGAAAAAGGCGAAAAAACGTGAAAAATGCACAAGTTCAATCCAGTGGCTTCTTAGCGATCGTGAAACTCCAGATCTGGCGCCGCCAAGTTCGACAAAGATAAAGACCAGGGTTTGACCTAAGTGTCTGGCGCCGCGAAGCAGCCGTCTGGCGATCGCGAAATGGCTTCTGGACGCCTCTTTTAAATACCAGCCTCCTCCTTCGGTTCAGAATATGCAAGCAGAGACGAGAGGAGCGATAGAGTAGAGAGTGAAAGTCTGAGTGGTGCCGATACGCTGTGGGGTTCGATATTTGATCATCCGTCGTTGTACTGTTGGTATCATGTCTACTATCGTGTTTTCTGTTTTGATTATGTTTAGTGAGTAGTCTTTTTATAGTGGTACTTATTGTGGTTGATGAACCAATGTGGATGATGATTTTATAATTAATGTTTATTGGTTTGTTTTCGGTTAATTGAATGTGTGCTATGGTTCCGTTCTGATTTATATTGTTTGGTTATTTGAACTCGTTGGTTGGGTGTATCTGTTTTGACCTAAATAGATAGACTCCGATAGGATAATCAACCTACCTTGACCTACCCTTCGTCCCGGAGAGTTGTGTTAAGTGGTTACTCGGACCGAGAGCGACCAGGTAGTAGAAAACCATGCAATAAGGAATAGGATCGGATGACCGGTACTAGATTGTCTGACAAACGACCTAAGTATTGGGACTAGGAGGACCGAGACCTAGTTAATAGCCATAGTCATTACATGTTAGGGTGTCCTGGACTTAAATTCCTACAATAACCAAAACAACCAAACCTTTGGACTGCTTTAATCATCCACTTGGGGATTCACTATTCCATGATAAGTACTACTGTTTTCTCTTATATAGTTCTTAATCAATCTTTTAATTGCTTTCTTAGTTTCTAGTTAATTTAGTTATCTTTTTAGTTATTAAAACCTTTTTCATAAACACCCCCCCAAAAAAAAAGCTTTAGGTTAATTAAACTGATTTAGATTAACAATCTACGATAACTTGACCGTTCCTAGTGGTAGATACGATACCTGGACTTTCCTACACTATATTACTCACGATCAGGTACGCTTGCCTGTATATGTGGTAAGACAGTGGCTAGGCTTTTAGAGGTTAAAACTTGTTTCGCTTTTTATGTATAATAATTACCGCATCAAGTTTTTGGCGCCGCTGCCGGGGAACGGTAGTTGTTAGATTTTAGTCTTTATTAGTTTTGTTAATCGATCCTTGTGAGGGATTCTTTCCCTTGCAAGTTTTTCGCTTTCTAGTTTAAATTAGTTATTTTTATTTTATCTTGTCTCTTTGTTTCCCGCAAGTTGCCCGTAATCGTTTGTTGAGTTGTGAGGATGGCAGACGATCAACCCATGTGGGATAAGCGATCTGAAGTACAGTTCACCCCGAGATCCGCGATCAAGAAGACAGATGGTAAAATGGTGGAAATCAACAAAGGACTAATCAAAATGATTAACACCATTTCATTTGACGGAGAACCAAGTGGAAATCCTTAACAACACCTTGAAGCATTCGAGGACATCTGTGATCTAGTAAACACCAAGGAGGATGAGGTAAGACTTCAAGTATTTCCCTTTACTTTGACAAATAAGGTAAAAGTCTGGTTTAAAAAACTACCCCCAGGATCCATCATAACCTGAGACGATTTAAAATCTGCCTTTTTGTCAAGGTACTTTCCCATTTCCAGGGCTAACAAAATAAGATCTGAAATACGAAACTTTAAACAAGGAAAAGATAGCCTTATGAAAGCCTGGGGAAGGTATAAGGATTTATTCTTAATATTTCCAAACCATGGTATTGATGATAGGGAAATGATAAATGTTTTTTATGCTGGGTTGACTAACGATTCTCGATTAAGGTTAGACTCATCTTGTGGAGGTATTTTTCCGTATAAGTCAGTGAAAGAAGCGCGTAAACTCTTGGACGACATGGAAGCACACTATCTGGATTGGTCCACCAACGAGGAACAAGAAGAGAACCAATCGGCGCATCTAAATGTAGTGTCATCATCCGATGAGCACGCTCATCCAACCGAGGAGTCCACTTGGAAGCCAACCCCTCTTTCGGAGCCATATGGCGGGGTAATCGAACAATTGTTCCATCAACTCTCCCAAGAACAAGGAAGGATGGGTGCGGATGCCGAACAAAAAATGCAGGGGTTTGTAAATTTTGTTGCGGAATTACATAGAAGCACAGATCAGTTCCCCGAGACATCAAGGAAACATTTCCTCATATGGAGACAAAAGCACAAGCTGAAGTGTTCACAACCACGAGAGGAGGTAAGGTAGTTGTAGGACCACCTATGCCTCAAACTAACCAAATTCCTAATTTGCAGGTTGTTGAACCGGAGGTCGAATTACCATCACGCCCAACAAAAGAAGTTAGGGAAGAAGCAGTCAGACCAAAGGAATCTGCAACACCACATGTGCCTACACGAGTGCCATATCCTGCACGACTGCGGAAAGAAAAGAAAGAGGCCCAGTATCGTAAGTTTATTGACTTGATTAAACGAGTGGATATTAATGTGTCTCTTGTGGACTTAATTGCAGGTGTGCCGAGTTACGCGAGGTTTCTCAAGGAGTTGGTGGCTAATAACGCAAAGATGGGAACAGAAGAAATAGCCTTTCTAAATGCCGAATGCTCAGCCACACTTTCCGACACCCTCAAAAAGGGTGATCCAGGGAGTTTCATTATCCCTTGTTATTTTGGTAAAAGTGTTTCATGTAAAGCCCTAGCAAACCTAGGAGCCAGTATAAACCTAATGCCATTATCCTTTTATCAAAAACTGGGATTAGAGGGTCTGAAGAGCACGCGAATGACTATACAACTAGCTGACAGATCCATAAAATACCCTGTAGGAATAGCTGAGGATGTCATAGTGCGGGTAGGCAAGTTTGATTTCCCCGCCGACTTTGTGATCTTGGACATAAAAGACGAGGTTAAAGTGCCTTGTAACACCCCGCTAAAGCGGAAACGCGAGGTGTGACAGCTAAGATTTCATTGCGATAGGAGATAAATAACATCAAACATTTCATCTAAAAGTTCATCGTTTACAATACCATATGTTACATAACCAACGATAGTTAAAACATTCAAACATTACAAAATAACATTTACAAAAGAAAAGTCTAAGTTTGATGTCGCTTGCAGCACAGACATTTTCTACTAACTTCTATTTTCCTGAAAAGCATGTTAAAAACAAGTGTCAACTACAAGAGTTGGTGAGTTCACAGGTTTTATATGCACAAAACAGTTTCAAATGCAGAATTATTGTCGTAAAACTTTTGAACCACTTTAAACGTTCAAAACCACACATATGCACATGATATGTAAGATTGAGCCACTACAAACCATTTCACCCCAACGTTATACCCCAGAGGAGGTCGCGAACCACGTAGGATATAACGCTCCTATGAACTACACTGCGGTGGAACTCCCTCCAACTGTGTAGAACATTCCTCAACGACTACCTCAGCGGTCAGTCGAAGTCTGAAATAGTGCACCCTCTACTCGTCAGTCAGTAGGGTGGGTCTCATTACCAAATAGCGCTATCCACTAGATCATAGGCTCCTAACGAGTTAATAGTAGTGTATATTCTAAGGGGAATTTTACTCAATACATATCATAATTTGCATAATCACTTGCTCGAAAGCATAATTCATATCATTTCTCATCAAACAACATGCTTTTCACCCCAATATATATATAAAACAGTAAAATAGGGGCCGTGAATACTCACCTTTGTCGAGTTGGTGGTTAGCACAAAAATCCGAACTTTAGTCCCGAGCTTACAAGTGCCCTAAACAATTCATACGTGACGTAAGTCCTATATCATCGATCCAAAATTCCTAATTCAATCCTTACCGATATCTATATATAATGCCCTTACTCAACTTTAGTTAGCCATAATTAGTATAAACAAGTTTTAATATCAATTTGGTAATATCCAAATGAGTGTGAAGTCTTAAAACTCACAAATCAAGATTTTGAAATATTCAGATGCTGACAGATTTATATAACTTGTAAAAATGCCACTTTTAAGCTATAGTCCAAAAGGGGATGGGTTTCCAAATTTTTATCCACTGAAGTTGAGTGTGTTAGCAACATTCCCACAAAATTTTACAAATTCTTGAAGTGTTTAGCATGCATAAATAATTTTTACAAAAACAGTGTGCACAGCTCAATTCCAGAAATACATGTCTGTAGTGTTTGATTTATAGAGAGTTTGTTACAACTCCAAATCTTGAATTCCAAAGGGGTTTTAAAGCTAACATATATATCTAACTAATAAAACAAGATTCACACTAAATTGATGATTTTTGAATGAGTTATGACCTCCCAAACTCACATGTGTGAATCTGCCATTTCTGGACAGCTTGCACCGTGATTTTGTTTTCATTGGTTGCATGCTCAAAAATTCACCAAATCAAATGATTCCAGGTTCTTTGGAAAGCTACTTCAATGAACGTGAGTTTAGAATCAAAAAGTATGCAATTTGAACAAGTTTTCAAGGAGATATGCATGCAACAAGTTGATATAAGAATCTGACCCGTAGCTGTTTGTACAACAAAAAGTTTTGAAATGGTTGAGGGGTCAATACTTCGTATTTTTGGATGATTCTAGTGGGGTTTGAACCCCAACTCACAAAATATTGATCCCTTAAAAATGTAGACGAAAATACGTTCATATGAACCCTTTTTGGGTCGTCCAAAGATGCATGTAACAATCTGTCAGCTTCTGCTCATTACAAAATCCCCAAAATTCTCATTTAAAAACACATAATCCTTCAAAAATGGGGATTTCTTTGCTACTAACCTACAATCCCACTTCAAATAACATGCAACAAGAAGTAATACAACTAAATATCTAGATGATACATGCATGCAATCATCCATCATTTCCAGATTCACATGTGAATATAAACATGAAATTTTGGGGTTTTTCACACTTCTTCTTGTGTTTATGATGGAAGTTCATAGATTTCTACCACTTTATGGATATTTCTCTTATCCACGGTATTCAATCTCACTTCTAAAGCATCAAGAAAGTATCATCCACTTGAAAGACATAAATATATGAATGAACTAGAGAAATAGCACTAAAAGTGCATAAAAATGAAGCAAACATGTGAGTAGGCTCTTACCTCTTCTTGGATGATGATGAAAGCTTTATAACTTCTATATTCTAAACTCAAAAATGGTGTTTTTAGGGGCTGGAGTTTGCTGAATTTTAAAGAAGATTGATGAAGATGGTGATGAGTGAATAAAGCTAGAGAGAGAAATAAGAGAAATAGATGGTTTTTTTTTCTTTCTAAATTTGAAAATGAAAATGTGAAGTGTGTAAAGGAAGCCTTATAATTTTTATATGTTGATTAGTGGGGGTGGCCAGCCATTTTATGGGCCCCCACTCCATCACAAAAATTTTTTTATACAAAAATGAAAGCCCATTCAGTTTAAAAATGCAACGGTTTAACGGTTCGCAATGGTTTTTCCGATAGAAGCGATTTTGTTCAGTTTAAGACTTATTTTGAAATGTTTTTATTCAAATAAGTTAAGATATAATGATTTATAAAATATAAACTTTAATTGAGTCGGTTCGACATTATATAAGATTTTCGGGCGATTTCGGACTAAAACGGGCTTTTCCGGGCGATTTTCGGGACTTCTTAGTTATCTTCCAAAATCTTTCGCAAACTCAACCTTAATTCTTCCTAAATAGCTATAGGATTAGGATTTCACTAAAATGTTATGCCACCGGAGTGAACTACGAGTCGCTAACCTGAGGGTCGAAAATGGTCGGTTGTCACATGCGTCTAATCCTTGGTCGTCCGTTTCTCAACACGGCCAGTGCCGTTATTCATGTGGCCAAAAGAGAACTTAGTCTAGGAATTGGTGAAGATCGAATCACACTTTCCATTGATGGGATTCTAGACTGTAATGAATCTATAAATAATCTAGACAGCATGGATGACTTCACTGAACCGTTTGAGGCAGAACTTAATGATTATCCTTTTGAATCAGGTGAATTGGAAGAAAGCTTCTCCATTGAGAAAAGATGGGATGAGACCATGGAGAAAGATGAAGAAGAATTCGAGGAGCTAAAGCAGGAAGATAAAGTTAGGGTGAAAACCTCTTTGGAGGAACCACCAAAGTTGGAGTTAAAACATTTGCCTGAACACCTCGAGTACCAGTTTCTAGGAGGTAACAATTCTCTCCCGGTAATTATTTCTTCCTTGCTAACAGCCAATGAAAAGAATAGACTTATTGAGGTTTTGAAAAAACACAAAAAGGCTTTAGCTTGGAAAATTTCGGACATTCCCGGAATAAGCCCTTCATTTTGTACACACAAAATTTTAATGGAAGACAATTTTAAACCATGTGTGCAAAAACAAAGAAGGCTTAATCCGAAAATGCAAGAAGTTGTGAAAAAGGAGGTTATCAAACTGCTTGATACCGGGATCATCTATCCCATTTCTGATAGTCCCTAGGTAAGCCCTGTTCAGGTAGTTCCCAAAAAGGGAGGACTCACAGTTGTCACAAATGATAACAGAGTTAGTTCCCACCCGTACTGTCACCGGGTGGAGAGTTTGCATAGACTATAGGAAGCTTAACGATGCCACTAGAAAAGACCATTTCCCTTTGCCCTTTATTGATCAAATGCTTGAACGCTTGGCGGGAAATGAGTACTATTGCTTCCTGGATGGATTTTTGGGATACTTCCAAATCCCCATTGATCCCGAGGATCAAGAGAAAACAACCTTTACCTATCCCTTTGGAACATTCGCCTATAGGCGTATGCCTTTTGGGTTATGCAATGCACCCGCTACATTTCACCGATGCATGACGGCCATTTTTCAGGACATGATAGAGGATTGTATGGAGGTCTTTACGGATGATTTGTCTGTTTTCGGTAACTCTTTTGATGATTGTTTAAGCAGTTTAGACAGGGTCTTAGCTCGATGCGAGGAATCTCATCTGGTTCTCAACTGGGAAAAATGCCATTTTATGGTAAAAGAAGGTATAGTTCTTGGACACAAAATCTCAAAAGATGGTTTGGAAGTGGATAAAGCTAAGATAGACACCATATCGAAGCTTCCTCCACCTACAAACATAAAAGGGGTGAGAAGTTTCTTAGGTCATGCCGGGTTTTATAGGAGATTTATACAGGATTTTTCAAAAATATCCCGACCTCTAACTAAACTTCTTGAAAAAGATGCACCTTTCATTTTTGATGAGAAGTGCATTTCTGCGTTTGAAATTTTGAAACAGCATTTGACTAATGCCCCTATTATGGTTCCACCTGATTGGGATCAACCTTTTGAGATTATGTGTGATGCGAGCAATTACGCCGTTGGTGCAGTTCTTGGGCAACCTAAAAATAATCATTTTCAACCGATTTGCTATGCGAGTCGAACTCTTAACGACGCCCAAGAAAACTACACCACGACTGAAAAGGAACTTCTAGCGGTCGTTTTTGCCATTAAAAAGTTTAGGTCTTATCTTGTGTTGTCCAAAATCATAGTGTACACGGACCACTCTGCCCTTAAATACCTCTTTGCTAAACATGATGCTAAGCCCAGACTCATATGATGGATACTTCTGTTGCAAGAGTTCGATATAGAGGTAAGAGATAAGAGAGGCGCTGAAAATTTAGCTGCTGATCATCTGTCTCGCCTGGAGAACCCATATATGGATTCCGGGGGCATTGAAGTCATCAGGGATAAATTCCCTGATGAAGACCTTAGCATGATTAAGACCATAGGAGAAGACCCTATACCTTGGTATGCAGATTTTGCAAATTATCTGGCCGCTGGTGTTATCGTTAAAGGTATGACTCATCAACAAAAAGGTAAGTTTTTCTCGGACCTAAAGCATTATTTCTGGTTCAACCCTCATTTGTTTAGAATAAGACCTGATAGGATCCACCGGCGATGTGTCTCCGGCCCTGCTGCTTGGGACATTCTCACCAACTGTCACAAAGGCCCCATGGGAGGCCATTTTGGAGCCAATCTGACTGCCAGAAAAGTCCTCGAATCCGGATTTTATTGGCCTACGATTTTTAAGGATGCTCATACTTTAATAAAATCTTGTGATGCCTGTCAAAGGGCATGCAATATCACAAAGAAAGATGAGAGCCTCAACAGAGCATCTCCGTTAGTGAGGTATTTGATGTCTGGGGAATCGATTTCATGGGACCCTTTCCCGACTCCAAAGGCAACAAATACATCCTTGTGGCGGTTGATTATGTCTCCAAATGGGCCGAAGCTAAGGCTTCACCTACAAATGATGCTAAGGTAGTTGTTGACTTTGTGAAATGTCTTGTATGTAGGTACGGATGTCCGAAGGCGATCATCAGCGATAGAGGAACTCATTTCGCAAACTATCTCTTGGAAAAAACCCTGAAAAGGTATGGAGTACATCATCGGTTTTTGACTGCCTACCATCCACAAGCCAATGGACAAGCGGAAAACACCAACAGGGCATTGAAACGGATTTTGGAAAAGACAGTCGATAACAACCCGAAGATATGGTCGCAAAAGCTTGAAGATGCACTATGGGCATATCGTACGGCCTACAAAACACCGATTGGGAGCACTCCTTATCGAATGCTCTACGGAAAAGTGTGTCACCTCCCATTCGAATTCGAGTACAAAGCACTATGGGCACTAAAGAAAATCCACTTGGATGACAATGCAAGTGGAAGGGAAAGATTGATAAGCTTGCATGAATTGGAGGAGCTTAGATCTCTTGCTTATGAGAACTCGAAGATCTACAAGGAACAGCGAAAGAAATGGCACGATGCGCATCTAAAGGAAGTAAAGGTGTTCAAGGAAGGGGATAAGGTACTGATGTATCAAACTCGCTTTAAATTCTCCCCAGGTAAGTTAAAGTCACGATGGATAGGTCCGTATGTCGTCCTAAAAGCTTATCCCTCGGGATATGTGGACCTAATGATCGAAGGAGGATCATTTAAAGTAAATGGCCATAGACTAAAGCTTTACAATGAAAACGACCCTGTCAGAAATGGCGAGGTCTGTCTTCTTTCTGAAGAGCCAATTACTTAGTTGATCCTCCGAGTCAGGCTCGAGACTCGTTACAAAAACAAGCGCTTCTCGGGAGGCAACCCGTGTTTTTATTAGTTATTTTTGTTTTTCTATGTGTTCTAATCAATTTTGCAGCGTTAATCAAAGGAAATCGCAACTCGATCAAATTTCAACAAAGGCCAAACAGAAGCCTCTTTGCGTTCGCGAAATATTAATTTTCGCGACGCGAAGTAGGTGGGCAAGGTAAGTATCCATTCTGTTCTAGTTTAGCGATCGCCACCTTTTGTGTTTCGCGATCGCGAAGAAGGAAAATTTTGAAAATAATGCAACTGTCACAATTTCGCGACGCCAAGGTCCTCATTTCGCGACGCCAAATTCGTAACGAAGGGTTTAAAATTGATTTCTAAAACCCTATTTTCAGTATTCCTCTCCTCCCCTTTTGTTTTTCTCTGCAAACCTCTTCCCATTCTGCAATCCCATGGCGTCAAAGAGAGCTTCATCTTCTCGCAATGCCCAAGACCACCCGTGCTTATCTTTTGATTCCGATAACATCTTGCGTAGCGAAAAGATGTCTTTGATGATTGAACTTGATCGCTTGAGAAAGCGGGACGTTGAGATTGGCTCGATTGTTGATTTGCACTTTGTTGAGGAAATTGGGTTTGGGGATAGGCTTTCAAGCCTCTTGAGGAGAGAGTACCGCGATCACTTTGGTGTACTTCGTTTTGTGAGCAACGATTAGGAGAAATCACTAAAAACCCACGAGCCGATCTACTATGAGCTTGTGTTGGAATTTTTGGCTACATTTAGCTTCGATGTGGAGGCATATGAGGAAGATAGAATCGATGGCCCTTGTATACGATTCCGTTTGCTTGGAGAATGGTATGGGATCACACTATCGCGTTTTGGAGTGTTGCTCGAACTTTTCACGGCGGCTCAGTCGAGGTCTGAATACTTTTCTCACTACTTCTTAACCGGTGCTTGTGAACCTAGTACCGAGTTTGTGGGTGCAGATTTTTGGGCAACTATTGGATCGGGACCGTATCTACAGTCCAACACAAAGGAAAGTTCTATCACTCTACCCGAGCATCGCCTTCTTCATCGGATGCTCTTACCGGAAAGCTATCAAAGAAAAAGTACCGGAAGGTGATCTTTGGCTTCTTTCACGATTGGTCAATTGGAACGCAATAACCAATCTCTCTTATGTGATGGCAAAAATGATCCAAAGCGCCGGCAAGGTGCATGATAAGGCCGAAACGGGCCTTTGTGGGGGACATTTCATTACGGTTATAGCGGAGAAGTTGGGAACTCTTACACCGGACGTTTGTGAAACTCTCACCAAGTTGTCTCCTATGGGATTTCTCGATAAAGTTCTTTTTTGTTCTATGAAGTTACTTGCACCGGGACCTCGAAGGGGCACTTTTGTATGGATTGGGGACGCTACAACCAATGAAGAGCCGATTGGCATGGCTACTTCACCGCCTCAACCAACCTTCCCGGGGTAATCGAGCAACCCTCCACCGGCAAATCAACAAGGATCGGGATCCATCCATGAAGCCATTCAAGGTTTATCGGAACAAATGGGAGTCGAGCATCACGAGATGATGGAGAGATTGGATCGGATTTCATATGACATATATGGTGTTCGTCGGGAATTGTCTTGGGTCACCGCGTCGATGAGCGAGTACTTTGAAAGCGTGGGACATGCTCCCTCGGCTCCTCTCCAACCTCATCCCGTATGGCGCGATAGTGATGACGGTCCCGCTGGCTACTCTACATATGATGAATGAGCTTTTGAAAATCGTAACTAATCGGTTTTATTTGATTCGATTGGGTTGTACTCTACTTTGAACTTTAAACTGCGTGGTTTGGTTTGTGTTTGGTTTGTTTGGACAACTTTTTATTTTTGTTTGGTTTGTTTAGGTTAAGACTTTTTAATTGATTGCTTTGGTTTATTTTATTAGTTCGTTTTTACTTTTTCTTTTTTGGTAGTAGATACAGCGATCTATGATCTTGAATCGAGCACGATATTTGGAACACTCTCTCAGATCAGAACAGATTTCGTCACATAACCCGGGAAGTTTCTCTTTTTCCCAATTACTCCATAATTGTTTTGATTGTTGCATTGAGGACACTGCAAATTTTAAGTGTGGGGAGGGGGTTATGTAGACTTATCTGTTTAAATGGGTTCACTTTTTGCTTTGTGGATTGTCATTTTTCAAATTTTTGAAAGCTTTGAGATTTGACCCCAATTTTTTCGAAATCTGAGATTGTTTTTGAGACTGAGTTGCTTGCATAGGAGAACACTGAATAGGATTAGTTGAGTAAAAGGATGCCTTGGAATACTGATTACCATGAGTGCCTCACCCAATTCCTTTGAGAGTTTGAGCCTAATTGTTATATCTATTCATTTTTGTGAGGAATACCGACTTTGACCCAAGGTAGAACTTGTCACTTTGAATGCTTGTCAAGACCACATAAGAGAAGTATTTATCACCATTGCACTGATAGAGGCCTTCATTTCTAACCCTTTTAGCCTTCGTCAGATAACCTCATTATAAGGTTATTTGATTTGCCTAGCATCTGATTGAAAAGTACTCATCATTAGTAGTTCATCCTTTGTAACCATTTTGAGCTTTAGCCTTTTCATTTCTTTACCCACTATACACTTTATCCTTTAGCCTATTCGTTTTATCTATCTTTTGGCCGTAGCTCAAAGTTGGAAGCTTTTCATGTTTTTGATCCGTTTTATGAATCTGACAAATAGAGAAAGGGATTATGAAAAAGAAAGAGAGCAAAAGAGTAAAAAGCAACATAGTTGCTACTCAAGAAAAAAAATAGAGAGCTTGAAATGAAAAGAAAAAAAAGAAAAGAGAAATAGAAAATGACTCATTCAAAAGAAACATCAAAAGAGTCGATGTGCTTAAAAGAAAAGAAAAATATCGAAGCCACAAATAAGCAATATGCTTAGGCCGATATACAAGTGATAGTGATAGAAATCCCGAGCTCTAAAAATCTCAAAAGTCAGATGATTAATTTGGGTCTTGAACTAATTGGTTTTCAGGTTTTTGCTACAACCCTTAGTCACTTATATATCCTTTATCCTACCTTTAACCCTTAGCTTAACATTGCAACCCTAAAGTCCTCTTGACGGTTGACAACTTCTCAGTGGTGGAGATTAGATTTGGTGACAAGCTTATGCATGCGGGAATTAGTCGAGTATTGGTGTGATCACTTACATATACACTTTTACCCCCGAGAGATATACTTTATATGATTATTCATATTATGTGAGGGTAAAAGGTTGATCTTGGTATCCGATTGCTTGACGTATCTTGTTTGTGTGTTCGATTGTGTGAGTATACTCTGGTCTCTTGGATGATCTTGGGTGGAGATAATTTTGGAGTTATCTTTCTTATCTTTCAGTCTTTTGATTGAGGACAATCAAAGCTTAAGTGTGAGGATTTTGATAACACCAAAATTATACATGTTTTGGTTGAGCTTAATTGTATGACTTTACCCTATTTCTCACCCATTTCTGGTCATTTCTCTCACAGATTGAGCTTATTATTGCTTTTGTAGGATTTGGAGGCCGTGGAACGGAAAAGTACGAAAAAAGGCGAAAAAACGTTAAAAATGCACAAGTTCAATCCAGTGGCTTCTTAGCGATCGCAAAACTCCAGATCTGGCGCCGCCACGTTCGACAAAGATGAAGACCAGGGTTTGACCTAAGTGTTTGGCACCGCGAAGCAACCGTCTGGCGATCGCGAAATGGCTTCTGGACGCCTCTTTTAAATACCAGCCTCCTCCTTCAGTTCAGAATACGCAAGCAGAGACGAGAGGAACGATAGAGTAGAGAGTGAAAGTTTGAGTGGTGCCGATACGCTGCGGGGTTTGATCTTTGATCATCCGTCGTTGTACTGTCGGTATCATGTCTACTATCGTGTTTTCTGTTTTGATTATGTTTAGTGAGTAGTCTTTTTATAGTGGTACTTATTGTGGTTGATGAACCAATGTGGATGATGATTTTATAATTAATGTTTATTGGTTTGTTTTCGGTTAATTGAATGTGTGCTATGGTTCCGTTCTAATTTATATTGTTTGGTTATTTGAACTCGTTGGTTGGGTGTATCTGTTTTGACCTAAATAGATAGACTCCGATAGGATAATCAACCTACCTTGACCTACCCTTCGTCCCGGAGAGTTGTGTTAAGTGGTTACTCGGACCGAGAACGACTAGGTAGTAGAAAACCATGCAATAAGGAATAGGATCGGATGACAGGTACTAGATTGTCTGACAAACGACCTAAGTATTGGGACTAGGAGGACCGAGACCTAGTTAATAGCCATAGTCATTACATGTTAGGGTGTCCTGGACTTAAATTCCTACAATAACCAAAACAACCAAACCTTTGGACTGCTTTAATCATCCACTTGGGGATTCACTATTCCATGATAAGTACTACTGTTTTCTCTTATATAGTTCTTAATCAATCTTTTAATTGCTTTCTTAGTTTCTAGTTAATTTAGTTATCTTTTTAGTTATTAAAACCTTTTTCATAAACCCCCACCCCCCCCCCCAAAAAAAATGCTTTAGGTTAATTAAACTGATTTAGATTAACAATCTACGATAACTTGACCGTTCCCAGTGGTAGATACGATACCTGGACTTTCCTACACTATTACTCACGATCAGGTACGCTTGCCTGTATATGTGGTAAGACAGTGGCTAGCTTTTAGAGGTTAAAACTTGTTTCGCTTTTTAGGTATAATAATTACCGCATCAACACCATTTTTGTTTGATAAACATTCATCGGCATGAATTTGGCCAGGACATATAAAATTACATCGATTTTTCTCTTTCTTTTGCATAATTCTATGTAGAAACCAAAATACATATCAAGACAGTCGTTCTTCACTAAGCAATGTATGTCATCAGGGAATATCATAAATTGAACCGAATCAGCTCCAAAGACCCCAGGTTTAGCCTCTACTTCAATCCCTTCGGTTGGATTCTAGCGTGACTCCCAACGTTTATACAGTGCTTGCAGTTTCGTTGGCCTCTTGCTCAACGTTTGCACTAGGATCACATTCTTCACATGCGTTCTTTGCTTTTTAGGAGTAGGCTTTTTCCTCGTTCCCTGCAACAACTGTGAACACTTGGACGACACAAGTACTTGTATGGAAGATTCCTGATTATGAATTGGCACTCTCTTGGCTAACCAAGATGATTGTCTAGGATTTGCTTCATTATGTACTATATGTTGATTTTAGAAGGCCTGTTAACAAATTGATAAGAAAAATATGTATCCGGATAAAGAAAGAGAATTCTAATGAAAATGTACCTGGATGAGAAAAATCGCTTTACGTGGCCCTTGGATAAAAGAGTTTCGTGCATCGCCTAGTTCCTTCATTTCTTCCTTCAGCATAGGAAGAAGAAAGTTCGCAAAAATTTTATTGACTTGATCTACATGCACCTTTACGTAATTTTCCTTCATGGGAACCGGATGACATAATCCATCCCCAATTGAATGGAGCATCCCTTTCGCACATGGAAACTTATAGTCACCATCTACTACCAACAAGTCGCAAGGGGCGAGTAACTGCGAATAATTATTTATGTAAGCATGTGTATCTATACATATAAGTGTAGTGTATGTGTTATGAGATAACTTACTTGTACGTCATCAAATTCGTCAAAATAGGGCACCGAGCCATAAGTACTTTTCCCGGTCTCGAAGCTTGGGCTTCCGTCATGTATGTCATCATTCTTAGACTTCATTTGCTTGAGCATGTCAAGCTTAGCATCAACCAACTTATTCTTTTCCTTAAACTCAGCAATAAAGATCCGTTTTTCTCATCAAAGTAAACATCGATCAACCTGACTTTCTCCTTATACATGGCATCCATGTCCACTTTCTTCTGCTCCCAATCAATATCTTCTTGAATTCGACATTTTCTTTTTAACCCGTAATTCCCTCCAATAGTCTGTCTCAAGCCGACTGCATGTCCAACTGCTCTGGTGCGACCTGGGTGCTGTCCAAGCACAGATGTAAGTACATCCTCTCCTGGGCCTAGGGACCCAAAGACCTTGTGAAACTTGATTATCTTTCTCAATCTATTAAAGCAAATAATATCATTGTGAAAACATTTAATGTATAAGCAAATTTAAATGAAGCTTATAAATAAATTAAATTATGAAAAAAAATTCTTACAATCTCGTCTACTATGTTGGGATGACCTTTCTCCCGTCAGTTGTTTTGACTCTCCTGGTCAATAAAAAATCTCGTGCCCGAGGGTCTTTAAGACCAAATAGTTGAGACAATTCTCCCGGATCCTTCCCCTCTACACGGGCCTTGCATTGAACGATAGCCACGTGCGCCTAACCGTGGCAAATTTATAGCTAGCAATGCATTATTCCTCCATTCTTCACTTTTTTGCTTCACACAAGAATAAATATAACGATTAAAATATGATAATATAATAATATCATGAAAAAATAATGAGTTCCAACAAACCAGAAATTCCTTTGTGGTTTTCTTCACACAGAACTCTTCCCATGCTTTCTGATCAAGATATGGGTAAACATCACAAGGATTGCGACATGTCTTAAGGAACTTGGAAATAAGACTCTTCTTGAAGTTCTTCCATGCATGGTTGGCAACTTATGCACTGGATCTCTGTATTTGTCATCCTCTATGTTCCAATGATCCTATGTGTTACAAAATAAGCATGTTAGTTATCGTTAAAACATATAATTAAAACTATTACCACATGTAGGAAGTCTCGGATATCACACCTTGATAGCTAACCACAACATATCCTTGTATTTTTTATTCACCTTGTCCCAAGATGGTTCATTGATAGAAATAATCGATCTCGTGGTAACTCCCACCCAACTACTGAATCTGGTTTAATGTCTTCCTATGACCCCACCATATTTATCGAACTCGAGCTGCAAATCTTCCCTTCTTTTTTTCTTTTTCAACAGTGTTACACTTCTTTTATGCCTTTGTTGTTGTGGTTGAGTACCATGACTGATCCCATCTGTGTTGCTAGGCGGAGAACCATAGCTATCCTCAAACGATGTCTCTATTTGGTTTGACATGTCTACAAAGACTATAAAATTTTGTCAACATTTAATGATATTTAATTAGTTATTAGAAAATTAAAAAAAAACATATAAGGCAATTATGTTCTACAAATTTGAGGCTACAACGAAAGATTTTTTAGTTTTTAGAATGGTTGGATGCTTTGAGTGGTTTATTGAATTTGAAAAGAAAAATCATGCCTACTGTGTGAAGTCCATGCTTCCATTAAAGATGTTGTAATCTCTTTTTAACTCAAGGATCCATTGGAATTATCATTATGATACATAGTTATTAAAAATCTAAGAGAAACTTTTTCAGTCAAACTGCATTCATAACCAAACCTTGATCGATGAAATCTAAGTGATCTAGAAACATTGTAGTTATTTATTTAGTGGAGCTTTCTATTGGGATATGCTTGTGTCATAATAAATAATTATATGACTAGACACACGTGAGCCAGTAGGGTCACACATATATACAATGAGATACCATTTAATATAATGTATTTACATTATTTATAACCTAAGTAATATGGGAAATATTAAATGGGCCTAATAGATTAAGTTTGACTTAATATATGTATTGGGCTTGATTTAATTAAAAGATATGTTAGGAATTAAGAGAGGAAAAGCTCATGGAAGTCTAGGTTATTATTATATAATGATATGTTATAACCTAATTAGCTAAACCTAATCTTTCCTCACTCTCTTGAATTTGGCCTCCCTCTCCCTTTCTCTCTAGGGTTTTAGTTTACAATCTCTAGCTTGTTCTTAGAGATTATATACAATACGAAGGTGGACTAGCATCCGGTGGTATTCGAGGACGTGTAGTGTGGACTACTCTAGAGGTGTTCTTCGTTGGGCACTCAAGTTTCAAGGCATCACATAAAGATTCAATCATTATCAACAAATCACGCTATCGAGGTATACCGTTATTTGTTTTCTTTTGTTTAATCATAGTGGCAATACGTTGATCCGGTTTGGGTGATTGTCTCTACTGCGTTTATATTTATTTTTATATTATTCACATTTAATCACCATCACTTTCATCATATATTATTGGTGGCTTTTCATAGTATTTTGAGTGGTTTATTGAATTCTAAAAAAGAACATAGATAATACGAATTCAAGGAAAGGGTTTTAATCTTTTAAAGTGGTTGTCATTTTCCAGGTTAAGGTCTGTTAGAGTCCCACATCGGCTAGACTTGGACCAAATCTTCACTATATATGTTGGAACCCCCATTCTCTCCTTAAGGGCTCTTTTGGAGATTAATCCAAGGGTTCCACATATTCTCACATGGTATTAGCGCCAAGGTCTACCACTCTAGGGACTGACACGACGACACTCTCTCGGCCCTCTCCTAGCCGTTCCTGGCCCTCTCGTGGCCCACCATCTAGCCTTGTTGGTGTAACAACTCAAAACCAAAATCTCAATTTTAACGAAAATATTTAGTGGAAGATAATTCAAGTAACCTTAGCAACGGAAGTCATAAACATCTAACTTTACAAATTCGCAATAATATAGCAAAATCCAACATTTTAGTTCCAAATGAAAACCCTTTATACAAAGTTCAACCATTTAACACATTTCAACCATAAGACAGAAATTTCCCAAAATGTTTCTATTATTTGTTTCCCAACATAAACGCCAAACTGAGCCATCGAAACGATCGGAGCTTCAAGCCAGTCCTTCTTCCCTTATCCAAGTTGGAAGAACCTGTAACTAAAAATAGTTCCACAGACGGGTAAGCTTGAAAGCTTAGTGAGTGCAAACCACAAACACATAACAATATAATACAAACCACCACGCATATGAGAGCTAGGCATGCTATCACCAATGGCCTTACGGTACACGCCGGTAAGGACCACACACATACTGATATCAGTTTAACACAAGGACAATACCCACGGTGGCCACCACCACTACAATGGGTACGCCATCACACAAACATGCTAGTCTCATAACCACATACGCATCACATGCAATTCGTACGTAAAGCCACGTATAAGGGTTAATGTACTCACCTTGTATTGAAGTCTGAAATCTCACACTGGTTATAAGAATACACGTAGAACTCAAACACCTATAATACACGTACATGAACACAGATATCAAACTCGGCCCGGAAAGTGACCAAAAGTGCAGCCCCGACCCTTAAACCGAAATGTCCTAGCTACGCTAGTCCAATTACTCCCAAACTTCACGGAACATCATGCATTGATATCCCCTAGGGGTTTGTAAACCTAGAAACCCCAACCGAACCCGAAAAGAATAAGTTTAATTTTCAAAACAGAGGACACTTCGCGTTCGCGAAGACCCAGGCTTCGCGGCGCGAGGGCCTACACTTCGTGGCGTGAAGCACCCTGCAGAACCCAAAAACAACCTTCGACAGAATTTCGTTCCAAAGTCCGAAAACCTCCAATCCGGCGTCGATTTCAAGCATAAAACTCAATCGATGATTACCCAACCATACCCAAACATTTAATAACAAATCAACAATGATTAAACATCCCAAAACACCCTAGTTGATCATCATTTGATTGAACTCTCAAACCCAAAATAACCCTAACTCTTAAACACCAACAACTAACATATAAACACAATTAACCACATACCTTGGGTTAGGAACGCGACAACAATCGTACCCCGATGATCAATTTCACCCCACACGATCGATTTCACCACTAATTGAACCCAAAACCGATTCTCTTGAGTCTCCTCTCTCTCAAATCGTTCTCTAGCACAAATGAAAGGGATTTGGACTTCCAAGCCCTTTATTCACATAACATACACCACCCTCCAATTACGAAAATGACACACGGGTCCCTTCACTTGAAAGTTACACAATTAGTCCCAAAACGACTTAGGAACTTAACGAACCCAGTTAGAAAATAGCTTTGGGAAATGTGGCGTTACAACTCTCCCCGACTTAACAAGATTTCGTCCCCGAAATCGATTACGCTAAAACAGCTCCGGAAACTCACACTCATCACGGCGTTTGACTCCCACATCCACTCTAACCCCTTGTGATGTTCCCATTGGACTTCCACTAGTCCCATCCCTTTGTTCCGCAACGTTTTGATCTTCCTTTCCAACACGACAATTGGCCTCCCATAGTTCACCCATTTGAATGTCACTTGTCGGAATGTGATCCGACTCATCAACTAAACATTTCCTCAACTGAGAAAACGCCACCTTGCCTACACGCTCTATCACCTTGAAAGGTCCGATATGTCTAGGGTCGAGCTTACCCCTCATTCTGAATCGGATTACTCCTTTCCACGGTGATACTTTCAGCAACACATCATCACCCATGTTAAACTATAAATCCGACCTTCACTTGTCGGCGTAGCTTTCTGATGACTCTGAGCGGTCCGTAACCACTCTCGAATCATCTCCATGCCCTCCATCGTCTTTTGAACTCTTTTGGTGCTACCTAACTCACACTGGTCAACCTTTCCCCCACAAAAGGAGTTTTACATCTCCACCCGTACAACATCTCACACGGAGGCATGCCAATACACGCATGGAAACTGTTGTTATACAAAAACCCGGCTACCGGTAGATAGGTATCCCAAGTACTACCAAAAGTCCAACACACACGCCCTTAACATGTCCTCGGGAGTTTGAATCGTCCTCTCATGTCGACCGTCTGACTGAGGATGGAGCGCGGTATTGAACTACGGTCTAGTACCCATATCCTCGTAAATTCTTCTCCAAACCGCAATATAGATCGCACGATTCGATCAGAAATCACCATTACTGGCACACCGTGCCTTGCCACCCCTTCTTTGATACTACGAGCCACATCCCATTTCATTCCCGGCCACCCATAATCGTTCTTCAAGTCCCACTACAATTCTGGTAGTTCCCGAATGTATAGAGAACTTGGACTTATAAGTTTCGTCACACTAACACCCAACCATGACCCGAGCGAGTCAAAAGTTCTCAACCTTCAGACTCTCTGCTGGGCCGGTTGACCATTGGTCCTCTCTTTCTTCTAATTCACTTCCTTCACATCATCAACCTGAGAGCTCTTAATCAGCTCCAACATCGAAGTCGTCATTGTCAATCTCATTATCGGTACTCTCATCACCACACTGTGAGCCTTTCGACTCAACGTAATCACCACCATATTAGCCTTACCCGGATGGTATAGGATCTCACAATCGTAATCCTTTACCACATTCATCCACCGCCGCTGACTCATGCTCAGATTTTTGTTGATCAAGAAATGCCACAGACTCCTATGATTAGAGTAATGTTACACTTAACCCCAAAGAGATAATGCCTCCACAACTTCAGTGCGAACACCACCGATGCCAACTCCAAATCGTGAATCGGGTGATTTTGCTGCATGCATCCTTAACTGACATGACCCAAAAGCTTTTACCTTCCCACGTTGTATCAACACACAACCTAGCCCGTGGTAAGAGGCATCACAGTAGACTGTCATGTACTCGATCCCTTCCAGTAATATCAATATCGGCGCCTTACAAAATTCTCCCTGCAACAACTCGAAAGCATTTTACCGCCCGTTTTCTTGAGCCTCATCAAAGGCACCGCTATCTTCAACAAGTCTGGGATAAACTATCTATGATATCCGGCCAGCCCCAAGAAAACTCCTAATCTCGGTAGGAATCTTTGGTACTTCCCACTTCGTTACTGCCTCAACCTTCGCCATATCTACCTTGATGTCCTCCCGGTTAACTGAGTGTCCTAAGAATTGGACCATCTTGTAACCTAGAGTCACCCTTGGAGAACTTGGAATACAGTTTCTCCTTTCGCAACGTCTCTAACCTTTCAACCCAAAGTTTCGCATGCTCCCCTTTGATCTTGGAGTAGATTAGTATATCGTGCGTGAAAACGATTACCGATCCATCCAGCTTAGGTCCACAGACACGATTCATGAGATCCATAAACACCGTCGGCGCATTCGCCAACGCGAACATCATCACTACAAACTCGAAACATCCGTACCTTGATCTGGACGCGGTCTTCAGCACGTCCTCGCCTATCACCGTCACCTGATGGTACCTTGAACAAAGATCTATCTTCGGGGACCACGCGGTTCCCAGAAGTAGATCAAATAGATCATCGATCCTCGATAGCGGGTATCGGTTCTCCACCGTAAGCTTGTTGAGCTCACAGTAATCGATGCACATCCACATCGCCATCCTTCTTTTCAAACGAAAAAGGATAGAGGCTCCCGGAATCAAATCTAACTCGAAATCCACTTGCCTGCAAAGACATCTGAAAATCTCATAAAGGAACATTGTTGGGAATCATAGGCTACAAAACATGCACAGCGGAATAAAAAATCCTGATTCCCAATCGAGGATCCAATCCTGATTCCCAATCGAGGATCCAATCCTAAACTCATACAGACACAAAAGAGGGTTACGAAAAATTACCTCGTTGTTGGTTTATGCGAACGAAAACTGGACTGCTGGCAGGGAATACACCGCTACTGCACCACCGTGAGATCAGCTGCTAGACCACCTCGGGTTCCTCCTTGAAATCGATGGAGAGAGAGAGATGAAAGGGTTTTTGGTTTTTCTCTGGGGTTTCTTTTCAGTTAAGATTGATTGAATGAATAAAACTGACCAGGGTTTGCCATATTTATAAAATTAAATATGGCAGTACCCAATAAAGAAAGCCCGTTTGATTAAAAGGTCCATTAAGCTTATTTAATCAAACTCAAACTCTTTATTTAATTAATAAACTATTAATTAAATAACTTAACCCTTTAATTAATTAATTAACTATTAATTAATCCAATAAAATATTCCAACTGATATTTTATATAACTAAATAATAAATAACTATTTATTATTTATTTCTCACTCAATAATTAATTTGTGCTAATTAATTATTCCATCAAACCACTTGATCTCTAATTGGGTGTGTAGCAGTGTGACCCACTAGTGTCTTATAACATTGGACACGGTAAACCCTGTTACTATCTTGCACATAATCCTAACAGACTCCCACTTGTGCCAGACTAGTAACTGTACTGTTACCATTAGCCTAAGGAGGTCCCTAGCCAGACACTTAGGTTAACCAGGTTATAAGATCTCTTACATCCAGAGATACAATTCACGCTTGAATTTGTACACAGGTTCATTCCTTTTGCACACGATATTTCTAAAGTGACTTAAGACATGGAGTGGAGGATTCATTTCTTAAGATCAAGTATTTCTTGACTCTGATTTCGATTGCCTGCAGTAACGAATATTACTAAATAACACCTGTTATTCTATCCGAGCGTGGCCACGCGTTTTCTGCCAATCTTAATCGTCAAGGGGCCCGGAAATATCTCTCTTTTGAAAGAGGTGCAAATCCCTTCTTGACTACTTGCATTTGAATTCACGGCTTCCGCTGCATCTAGTCACGTCCCGTATGGCCACCCTGTTACGGTGCAGCGTTAGTGCGTGCTAAGAGTACAGTAGTCCTCGCGTTCCCAAACCAAGTATCTCAGGTCTTAGGACAACCTATCAAGTCAGTGCTTATGACTGAGGCTCCATGAAGCAGACTTGATTACTGGTCACTTCCAATACCCAAACACTCTGATGAGTATCTATAAATACTTGGTCACATCACTTGTGCTTTTATTCTCTACTTTGAATAAATCATCAAGTATTTATAATAGCGTTAAACTTCCTATTGAAATTCCCATTTCAATAAGTGGCTACGGAAATTTAGATTTCATACAAAACTTTGTAAAATCACGGATACGTTAAATATGCAAAAATAGTTAATTTAGAACAATCATGAAAACAAAACCTCCATTTATTTCCAACACACTGTGAAATAAAAACTTTACATGATTACATTGTTTCTAAATTAAACTATATTAATAATTAATAAACTAAGAACTAGCTACTGGCTTCCAGGTACTGCATCCCAATGGAATTCGCATGTGCCTCATGCTTTACCCTTGCTAGTGGCTTTGTCAGCGGATCTGCGACATTGTCTTCTGTTGGAATCTTGCATATTCTCACATCTCCTCTTCCAATGATCTCTCGGATGAGGTGATACTTTCTGAGCACATGTCTTGACTTGTGATGCTCTCTAGGTTCCTTTGCTTGCGAAACGGCTCCCGAGTTATCACAGAATATATCGATCGGTCTCGAGATACTGGCAACCACTCTGAGATCCGATAGAAAATTCCTTAGCCAGACAGCTTCCTTTGCCGCATCAGATGCTGCAATGTACTCTGCTTCTGTAGTTGAATCTGCAATCGTGTCCTGCTTCGAGCTCTTCCATGAGATCGCACCTCCGTTTAGGGTAAAGACGTACCCTGACTGTGACCTGAAGTCATCTCTGTCGGTCTGGAAACTAGCGTCAGAGTATCCGATGACACTAATTTCATCCTCAGAACCTCCAAAGACCAAGAACATTTCTTTCGTTCTTCTCATATATTTAAGAATGTTCTTGACAGCCACCCAATGGGGTTCACCCGGATTCTGTTGGTATCTGCTCGTAACACTTACTGAGTAAGCAACATCGGGCCTAGTACACAGCATGTCATACATAATCGATCCAATTGCAGAAGCATATGGGACTGATTTCATCTTGTCCTGATCTTGACTAGAAACAGGACACTGTGTTTTACTCAACACTATGCCATGTTGCATCGGGATAAATCCTTTCTTGGATTCATCCATCCTGAATTTCTTCAAGATTTTATCGATATACGTACTTTGGCTAAGCCCGATAAGCCGCTTAGATCTATTTCTGTAGATCTTTATACCGAGTATATAAGCGGCTTCTCCAAGGTCTTTCATCTGGAAACATTTGCTTAACCAACTCTTAACACTCTGTAAAGTTGGTACATTGTTTCCTATGAGTAGAATGTCATCTACGTACAAGACCAAGAAGGTTACTATGCTCCCACTGAACTTAGTGTAGACACACGGCTCGAACTCACTTTTGGTAAAACCAAACTCTTTGATTCGCTCATCAAAGTGTAAGTTCCAGCTTCGAGATGCTTGCTTTAATCCATAAATGGATTTTAGCAGCTTACACACTTTGTTAGGATTCTTAGGATCTTCAAACCCCTCTGGTTGTTCCATATAGACGTCTTCTGTTAACTTTCCATTCAGAAAGGCTGTCTTGACGTCCATTTGCCAAATCTCGTAGTTAAAATACGCTGAAATGGCCATAAGAATCCTAATTGATTTTAACATGGCCACTGGTGAAAAGGTTTCATCATAGTCAATACCATGAGTTTGCGTGAATCCTTTTGCGACCAGTCTGGCTTTGAAGGTGTGTACGTTCCCATCCATGTCGGTTTTCTTCTTGAAAACCCATTTGCGTCCAACAGCCTTACAGTGTTGTGGCAAATCAGTCAACTCCCAAACTTGGTTGTCGTACATGGATTGCATCTCGGCCTTCATGGCTTCCTGCCATTGTTCAGACTCACTGCCTGACACAGCTTCTCCATAGGATGTTGGTTCATTTAAGTCTCCGCTATCTTGAGAGACTAGGAACCCAAGATACCTATCTGGTTCTTGTCTTACCCTACTGGATCTGCGAAGGTCCTGTGTTTGCACTTCCTCAATCGGCTCTGATTGAGGTTCAACATTATTATGTTGAATTTCTGGCTCAACAACTGGTGTAGTGTTTTCTTCGTCTACTACCTGTAGATCTACATCCTTTCTGGTGTTCTCTAGACTGAGAAACTTTTCTTCCAGAAATTTTCCATTTCGAGCAACAAAAACTTTGTTCTCTTCAGGGTTGTAGAAATAATATCCCACGGTGGTCTTGGGATATCCAACGAAGAAACACTTGTCGGATTTGGGTTTGAGTTTTTCTGAGGTGGGTCGTTTGACGTAAACCTCACAACCCCAAATTTTCAGAAAAGATATGTTGGGTTTCTTACCCTTCCATAACTCGTATGGAGTCTTTTCTACCGACTTTGTTGGCGCTCTGTTCAGTATGTGTGCCGCTGTTTCGAGCGCATGTCCCCAGAATGATATTGGCAGCGAAGAATGACACATTATCGTTCGTACCATGTCAAGCAAAGTACGATTTCTCCTTTCTGATACACCGTTCATCTGAGGTGTATACGGAGGTGTAAGTTGGGATACAATCCCACACTCCATTAGATGATTGTCAAACTCGTCACTTAGATATTCGCCACCACGATCCGACCGTAAGAACTTGATCCTCTTGTCAAGTAGATTTTGTACTTCATTCTGATATTCCTTGAATTTCTCAAAGGTTTCAGATTTATGTCTCATCAAGGAGACATAACCATACCTACTGAAGTCGTCAGTAAAGGTAATGAAGTACCGGTATTCTCCTCTTGCCACATGACTGAAAGGTCCACATACATCTTTGTGGATTATTTCAAGCAAGTCAGTAGCCCTTTCATTTTCATTGTTGAAAGGTTGCTTTGTCATTTTGCCAGATAAACAAGAGTCGCAATTATCAAAAGGTTTATAATCGAAATCGCCAAGAAAACCTCCTTTTAGGAGTAGTTCAACGCGTTTCTTGTTTATGTGGCCTAAACGACAATGCCAGAGGTAAGTCTGATCCTCAATATCCTTGGATCGTTTACTTATATGATAGATTTCACTACTGTTGTCTTGTAGATTCACTGTATATAGACCATTTACGGGTGTAGCCTTAAAATAGAAATATTATCTTTAAAGACAGAAAGCATTTTATAATCATATTTGTAATGAAAACCTTGGTCTACTAACAAATCAAAAGACAATACATTCTTAATCATATTTGGAATATAATAACAATTATCCAGTTCCAAAACTAGACCCGAGGGTAAACTAAGACTATAAGATCCCACGGCTTCAGCAATCAACGGAGTGCCTTCGCCAAGTCGTAGGTTCGAATGGTCCTTCCTCAGAGTCTTTCTTCTAGTGAATCCCTGTAAATGATTACAAATGTGGTTACCACTGCCTGTATCAATTACCCATGATTCATAAGAAGTGATTAAGCAATTTATCATAAAGATACCTGGAGCATCGGGTAAACCGATCTCTATCTGGTCGATATTCATCGAGTGCTCGCAAATATCCTCGCTACCGCACTCTGGGCAACTCAGATCTCCCAGCTCATCAATTATATCAGTGTCCATGAGATTTGCAGGTTCGGGTACTGGCTCCAGACTGGCCAGAATATCTTCATGAACTTTATCCACGTCGTTCTTTGGTTCCTTCATGTAGGCACTAGCTGTGTCCTGAACTTCCTTTGTGAGGGAAAACCACATGAGATACACTAACTCTTCCTGAAGCATCTTGTACCCCAGACGTGATAAACATTTAAAAAGCCTTCTTATTTCTATAAGATGGTTTTTAACTGACTGACCCTTTTGCAGCTTCAGGGAGAGAATCTCTTGCATGATCAAAAGCTTGCCCTTATGCTTGTAGAAACCTAACTGGTTCTCCACATTTCTCACAACCTCGTGACAGAATTTCACTCTTAAGTCTCCCGTGAACTCGGGTGACATAGAGAAAACTAGAATGGACATTACATCCGATTCATCTGCCATGAATCTGAAATACTCAGCAAATTCCTCTTCAGGGGCATTGCTTTTGGGTCGTGACATGGGCTTATTGATCACATAAAGCTTACCCTGGGCACTCAAAACATTCTGTAAGTGTAACTTCCAAACTGGAAAGTTCTGGCCCGTAAGCTTTCACTTGCCCGTAATAAGGCGAAGTGATTCCTCAGGTGAATAAAACGGAATGCTAATTGGAGACATCTACAGAAGAATATAAATTCCAATTTAGTTTATAATTATATAATTCTAATAAATTATTACCCTTAAAATAAATTTATTAGACTAGAATCCATATTTCACATGTGTCGGAAAGCATGTGATCATGTCAAACCGACTCATGCGATCTATGGTAGGTAAAACTATACCAATCGTATTCCAATCTTGAAAAGTACGACTTCTAGATCGTCGGGACATCGGATATTTATAGTCCGTGCATATTTAGTCCCTCTACTGCATTTTGGCCTGGTACCACCCAGTGAATAAATAATTACCAAAATAGATTGCACCACCTGGGACCTGGACAAACTCTGGCCGGTACCACCCGGAGATAATTCGCAGAGTTTTATCACCCTCCAGTTTCGGTTTGAACACGGGCGTTCATAGTGTGTGCACTTACAACGCCCTATGTACCTTACACCAGAGGTGCCCCCAAAGTGGGTTGCACTTACTAATCTATGATTTGAACAAGGGTCAAAATTGCCAGTTTCCTTTTTCAAAAACTTTGAAAAACTGGATCCAAACACTAACTGTATTTGTATCCTCGTAATTTTTAAACAATTTGTTCAAAAGGGCAATTTATATTTAATAACAATTACGTAAATTAAGCAACCACGCAATTTAAATATAAAAAGCACAGTCATAGCCTAAACCCTTAAACTAATGTTGTTTTGTGAGCCAACACGAAACAACGGTCCCCAACCCTAAGTGACAAAAGTCTTCGTCTTCTGGCACTCCCACTGGCTCCGAGATCCATGGTTGTCATCTCGTCTCCGTCTTGATAATTAAAACTATCTATTACAAATGGGCTTTAAATGGCACACAGGCCTCCCAACTATTCTAATAATTTAAAATTACAAGAAGGGTTGTAAATGGCACGCAGGCCTCCCAACTATTCCAAAACGGATAAATAAAATAAAATAAAACACAACCATGGGTCTAAAAGGGTTCAGCTATGACTCATTACATTAAACGTATTAAAATATAACTGGATTTTAATCGGATAATTATAAAAACAAACATTAATTTAAGACAAATTAATTAATTTAATCCTGAATCGTTTTAACCTTATCTGATCAAAAACGATCTCTATCTCGAAGTTTATCCGGAAACAAATCCCAACTGAGACCCGTTAGAGATAAACAATCGAAAGGAACAACGGTTTTGACTATCACCGATCCGCCAAAACGTGGCCGTCGATCGGTGGATCCCCATTGCCGGCAATGATGACGATCATGCCACCACCGCCGCCCGAACCACCATCAATCGCCGGCGACAGCAGTGGCTTGAAAGCCACCACCGCCGCCCGTCGTATTGTTTATCGCCGGCGACAGCAGCGGCTCGTGAGCCACCACTGCCGCCCGTCGGTTTTTATCGCATCAAACAACCACCATCACCATCCACCGGCGACAGCAGCGGATCGCCCCACCACTGCCGCCGTGGTTGCGCGGCGGACGAGAACAACAATCGCCATCACCACCGTGACTGGTGGTGCGGCGGATCAAGGGTTCGACGGCAGCAGCGATCACCGCTGCCACCGCCGTCTGTCGTTGCTCGGTTGATCGCCACCGCCTTGGTGGTCGATCACCATCATCCGTCGCCTGTTGGCGGTTCTCCATTCAATCGACACCACCGCCACAGCCACCAAGCGGGTGGCCGGCGGTTACCGAAATAGCCGACGCCGCAGCCACCAAGCGGGTGGTGCGGCCGGCGGTGTCTATGGTGGTTCGATTCCCGGCGATCGGCCTGGAGGTCCGGCCGGCTAACTACCGCCGTTCCACCACCGATCGTTGTTTCGCTAGGTTTACTAAAAATCAGATTTTTAACACGGAAAAAAAACGATTTTTACAAAACCTAATTAACTAACAAGCAGTTTAAACCTGATCTGTTAGGTTTAGGAAGTGGCTCTGATACCACTGTTGGGAATCATAGGCTACAAAACATGCACAGCGGAATAAAAAAGCCTGATTCCCAATCGAGGATCCAATCCTAAACTCATACAGACACAAAAGAGGGTTACGAAAAATTACCTCGTTGTTGGTTTATGCGAACGAAAACTGGACTGCTGGCAGGGAATACACCGCTACTGCACCACCATGAGATCGGCTGCTAGACCACCTCGGGTTCCTCCTTGAAATCGATGGAGAGAGAGAGATGAGAGGGTTTTTGGTTTTTCTCTGGGGTTTCTTTTCAGTTAAGATTGATTGAATGAATAAAACTTACCAGGGTTTGCCATATTTATAAAATTAAATATGGCAGTACCCAATAAAGAAAGCCCGTTTGATTAAAAGGTCCATTAAGCTTATTTAATCAAACTCAAACTCTTTATTTAATTAATAAACTATTAATTAAATAACTTAACCCTTTAATTAATTAATTAACTATTAATTAATCCAATAAAATATTCCAACTGATATTTTATATAACTAAATAATAAATAACTATTTATTATTTATTTCTCACTCAATAATTAATTTGTGCTAATTAATTATTCCATCAAACCACTTGATCTCCAATTGGGTGTGTAGCAGTGTGACCCACTAGTGTCTTATAACATTGGACACAGTAAACTCTGTTACTATCTTGCACATAATCCTAACAAACATCACCCGGTTATTACTCACAAACGTCAAACAGCTGACTCCTTAATAGTGAACATATCCTCTTATTTTCGCCATCGATCACAGCTTCGGTTGTCTCATCGATCCGCTTCCCGATAAGCAGAACTCCCCCACTTGGAATTCAGATCTCCGCCCGTTGACTTTCACAGTCAAAACGAGCCCCAAGACAATCGAACCAACTCAAACTGACCACCACACCGATTTCCCCCAAATGGAATAGAGATGAGGTCCATACGAAACTTCATCCCCTCCAATCATGTACACTTCCTTCCTACACATCACTAACCAATGGTACCCTAGTCCGCCATTCTACTTCTAACGGACTCTCCACCGTACCCTCACAAAACTCCCGAAGCTCGGCTTCAGGATCACCACGACAATACGTCTCTAACTCCTCATTCGCCATATAAATGAACAAACGAGCGACCTTTCCCACAAACAAGTCGGTGATTTAATTCACCGGCTCCTTCGTCTATGCCAATGATAAGAACTCGTTCACGAGTCACCCCACCTCAGCCTGCAACATAAACTGCTCCTAGAACAGCTCATCGAAATGCTCATATGTCATAGCATTGACTCGCTTCTCCATCTGCGATCGGACTCTCAGGTCCCACCAAACGTTGCCGTCATCCTTAGCAGGTTCGACGCAATAAGAATCTTCTCTTCCTCTGAACAGAAGCTGGTGCGGAATGCACCCTCTACCACAACCATCCAGCGAGTGTTGGTCACGAGTCCTTCACTCGGCTGTAGATCTCCATTACCACCTCTTGCTTCATTTGGGTGATAACACCCGAAAACACGTCATGCAAAACCTTGCTAACCCAGAATATTGTCTATATAGACCAATACTATCCTGTAGTGAGCCTATACACCCTCTAGTCCTTATCAGTATCTCAAGATCCTTTATGATTCTGTCGAAATCAAATTTGTATCGATGTTTATAAACAACGCAGATGTGAAAATCGTGTTTTGAACCCCTCAGCAACAACCAAACAAAGACATGGCAGAGGATTCTCCACGAAATTTCCATCCATCAATACAAACTTGGTTTTAACTTCACCATTGGTATCTTGATCTATAGATTCGCCAACTAACTCCACTGGCTGAAGACATTTAATCTAAATATACAACCATAACACTTCCCACATAATGAGGACACTTTTGTCCACAACCCATACTACCCCACATAACATTACGCTTTTATGATGACCACTATGTTCTCATTCCGTCCACAAATGTCTGGGTCAATGACCCTCAATACACATTACCCTTCTTAACATGCTACTGAGTGGTCTATTCATCCTTTTCGAGGACACACACATACGTTCTATCACTTGATTTATAGCATCACACAATCAACCCAACTAAGGTTTATACAACCTAACATAGCATGTTACTTACCCTTCCCAACTTAGTCGGTTCATAGATACCCTTTATAACTTCGCCAAGTCCCAACATGTACAATATAATTGTGATGATATGAGCCCTTATACCACCATAATTATATCCTACACATCTAGGCTTTACGTCGTCACGAAAGATTCTAATCCCCATTTTCGGTTCACACCGCATATGCAAAACACAACAACAAGGCAACTCTCTAACTATCATAGTATAAGAGTTACACCACGCCATTCCAATCACCACAAGGTTTATGTATAAACATCACAATGTAATATTAATATAGTTCTCATAACATGTAGCATATACACAACATTATCATGCCAGCACTTTCATCACATATGTAATATCATAACATGCCAACACAATCAGCAAATAGCATGTTACCCAAAATTCAACAACATCACAATATGTAACCCTTTTTGTGATATAACCCAATGTGCTCACCCCGTCTTGATGCTCCGATCCTTGGCTCAGTTCACAACTCATTTTTTTTTCAACAAGGTCAAAGTTTAAGGTTACTCGTTTTAAAAACACAAGCACTCGGGTTTAAGTTCAAGCACTCATCACTTGTCAATGCTCGAATCCCTTAAACCAAGGCTCTGATACCAATTGTAACAACTCAAAACCAAAATCTCAATTTTAACGAAAATATTTAGCGGAAGATAATTCAAGTAAACTTAGCAACGGAAGTCATAAAAATCTAACTTTACAAATTCGCAATAATATAGCAAAATCCAACATTTTAGTTCCAAATGAAAACCCTTTATACAAAGTTCAACCATTTAATACATTTCAACCATAAGACAGAAATTTCCCAAAGTGTTTCTATTATTTGTTTCCCAACATAAACGCCAAACTGAGCCATCGAAACGATCGGAGCTTCAAGCCAGTCCTTCTTCCCTTATCCCAGCTGGAAGAACCTTGTAACTAAAAATAGTTCCACAGACGGGTAAGCTTGAAAGCTTAGTGAGCACAAACCACAAACACATAACAATATAATACAAACCACCACACATATGAGAACTAGGCATGCTATCACCAATGGCCTTACGGTACACGCCGGTAAGGACCACATACATACTGATATCAGTTTAACACAAGGACAATACCCACGGTGGCCACCACCACTACAATGGGTACGCCATCACACAAACATGCTAGTCTCATAACCACATACGCATCACATGCAATTCGTACATAAAGCCACGTATAAGGGTTAATGTACTCACCTTGTATTGAAGTCTGAAATCTCACACTGGTTATAAGAATACACGTAGAACTCAAACACCTATAATACACGTACATGAACACAGATATCAAACTCGGCCCGGAAAGTGACCAAAAGTGCAACCCCGACCCTTAAACCGAAATGTCCTAGCTACGCTAGTCCAATTACTCCCAAACTTCACGGAACATCATGCATTGATATCCCCTAGGGGTTTGTAAACCTAGAAACCCCAACCGAACCCGAAAAGAATAAGTTTAATTTTCAAAACAGAGGACACTTCGCGTTCGCGAAGACCCAGGCTTCGCGGCACGAAGCCCTTCGCGGCGCGAGGCACCCTGTAGAACCCAAAAACAACCTTCGACGGAATTTCGTTCCAAAGTCCGAAAACCTCCAATCCGGCGTCGATTTCGAGCATAAAACTCAATTGATGATTACCCAACCATACCCAAACATTTAATAACAAATCAACAATGATTAAACATCCCAAAACACCCTAGTTGATCATCATTTGATTGAACTCTCAAACCCAAAATAACCCTAACCCTTAAACACCAACAACTAACATATAAACACAATTAACCACATACCTTGGGTTAGGAACGCGACAACAATCGTACCCCGATGATCAATTTCACCCCACACGATCGATTTCACCACCAATTGAACCCAAAACCGATTCTCTTGAGTCTCCTCTCTCTCAAATCGTTCTCTAGCACAAATGAAAAGGATTTGGACTTCCAAGCCCTTTATTCACATAACATACACCACCCTCCAATTACGAAAATGACACACGGGTCCCTTCACTTGAAAGTTACACAATTAGTCCCAAAACGACTTAGGAACTTAACGAACCCAGTTAGAAAATAACTTTGGGAAATGGGGAGTTACAGTTGGAGGGGGCGTGTTAGAGTCCCACATCGGCTAGACTTGGACCAAATCTTCACTATATATGTTGGAACCCTTCTCTCCTCAAGGGCTCTTTTGGAGATTACATACGGGGGTTCCACATATTCTCACAAGGTCACCCCCGTATGCTTAGCAAATAAGTCACCAATTAAACCAATAAGCCCCAAACAAACAATCGTATATGGTTGCAACAATACGCCATACATGTTATTAAGCTTATCACAGAAAAAATAATGAAACGTCAACAAACACAAAACAAGTAATGTCGATTTCCAAATAAAAATACAATGTATTACCTAATCAATTGACGCATCCTTAAATCTTTTCGCACAGGTTATGTATGTATAGAATCGTCAAACTCAATGCTCTTCCTCAATTGACAATTGCTTCGCCTCTGTGTCGACGAGCCGCTACACTACCAACTCCTTATGCTTGATGAAACTGCAATATTTCAATTATTAATGTTTGATGACTACGAAAATGAAAACGTGTAGGTATTCTGAACGTGTGAATTAGAATTTTTTGATTTGGGAAACAAATTTGGGCGACAAGAAAAGGGTTTTGGCGCCTTGGCGGTGAGAGTGAAAAAGAGTTAGGAAAACCATAAGTTCAATTTAAAAATTAACTTTAATTATCTTTTTAACTCTAAATAATATTTAATTGTGATATTAATTTGTACACGTAACCTACTATAACTTTTAATATTTAACTTTTAATTATCCTTTAATTTGATTTTATTTATAAATAAAAATACTTATTTAAAATAAAAACAAATCATAACTCTTGAATGATAACCAATTTTTAGTTTCTTTGTAAACTTATATTAAATTTTAAAATAATTGAATTAAAAAGTTATAAAGAATAGAACTTTTAAATAGTTAAATAATTCTTGAATTCTAATTAAAAGTTTTTTTTAATGTTGAAGAGATGGTTAATAACGTACCTTCATGTATCTCGGTTTTTATCGACCCAAAGTCTTTCATTATGGTCGGATCTTAAGTAAGTTGTATCATTAATATCCACATTTGAAGATGGAATACCGACCGAAAATGGAGGTAGCTCATTGAATTGATCATATTCCTCCTCATCCACAACTTTTTCTAACCCAACTATATGTCTTTTACCATGCAAGACGATATGCCATTTAGAATCTTTTGGGTCTTCAACAAAGAATACTTGGGAAGCTTGTTTGGCTAGGATGAAAGGTTCAGATCCATAGCTTTCTTTCGAGAGGTCAATAACTATAAATTCATCGTTGTCAACTTTAACACCTTGTTGGTTATCGACCCATTTACATTTAAACAGAGGTATACTCAATGAATTATATTCAAGCTCCCATATCTCTTGAATGACACCATAATACGAGTTATTGACGATCCTTGACCTGGCATCATTGTTTGCCTTGTCGTATTCTGTAGTTGTAGCGATTAGAGTGACTCCGCTATTTTGCATTGTACTTTTTTTCATTTTGCCGTTGGGTGTAAAATGTATACCCATTAATGTCATAGCCTTGATATGAAGACAACATATCGCGGACCAAAACCCAACCATTCCACGACCTGATCAGCTTTTTCTTCTTTAGAACTTGTTGTCACCCGTTTCTTTTAAGGGATTACTTCTTCAAAATGTATCTAACTATCCTCAATATACTATTGTGTGTATCAACCTAAAAAAATTCCTTTTGTATATATCAAACTTTATTTTTGAGTCTATTATGTGTATTTTTGATACACACAATAGTATATTGTGGGATAGTTGGATACACATAATAGACTCAAAAATACACATAATGGACTCAAAAATAAAGTTTGATATATATACAAAAGAAATTTTTTTAGGTTGATACACACAATAGTATATTGGGGATAGTTGGATACATTTTGAAGAAGTAATCCCTTCTTTTAACCATTGGATAAATGTTATGTTATGCTCAGTTGCCAACCATTTTTCGCTCCTTGATTTATTCATTTTTTGTAACATTTCCATGTGCTCATGTATGTATGGAGCAATAGTTGTCATGTTCTGTAGAATAAAAATGTGCTTGTCGTAATTGGTCCCGATCTGGAACAATCCTTTTGAATCCAATAGTCCCAACCCCTGCAAGTCTACCCACGTGTCGAGATAGCAGAATGCCAACATTTTTTACACTCGCCAAATAATTTATACAAAAATCAATCACCTCCTCAGAGGCATATCCTTCAACGATGCTACCCTCTAGTCGACTTCGATTCCTCACATATCCCTTTAAGAACCCCATATACCTCTCGAATGGATACATATAACATAGAAAAACGGGACCACACGCCTTTATTTCTCCGAAAATATGAGATATTAGGTGAACCATGATATCAAAAAATGAAGGCGGAAAGTACATCTCGAGTTAACATAGAGTAAGGATAACGTCTCTTTGCCATGAATCCAACACTTCAGGATCAATAACTTTTGAATGGATCAAGTTAAAAAACAAACAAAGCTTAGTGATTCTATGTCGGATGTGTTATGGTAAAATCCCATGAATTGCAATGGGAATCATATGTGTCATTAAAACATGACAATCGTGAGACTTCATACCAAGCAATTTCAAATCCTTCATTGACACCAACTTTTTAGTATTACTTGAATATCCGGATGAAACCTTAACACCATGCAAGTATTGACAAAATCTAGTTTTTTCAACTCTCGACAATGTATAACAAGCCGGTGGTAGATACGTGCGACTTCCCTTCTCAGCAGGAGCAAGTTGTGGTCGAATACCCATTTCAACCATGTCTTTTCGAACTTTTACCCCATCTTTCATCTTCCCTGAAATGTTTAACAATAGTTCTAGCAAACTGTCACATACATTTTTTCAATATGCATAACATCAAGACAGTGTCGAACTTGCTAGTATTCCCAATACGGCAAATCCCAAAATATAGACCTTTTTTCCAAATATTCTTAGAAGGAGCTACACCACCTTTTCCATGCACAATATTTAGATCTTCAACTCGAGAGTATATAGTTGTTCCATCTAATGATGCCCTTACCACTCCATGCTCAGTTTCCCGTCAAACTCCTTTTTCAACTTACGATATGGGTGACTCTTTGAAAGCGATCTTTGATGATCCATTTTTTCTTACAATTTCTTGTTGGAAAATTAATATAAATATTAATTTGAATTTGAATGGATATTAAGGTGGAGGTTATAACAAATGCAATAATACTCCATTATGGTTGACGTTAAAGATGGGGGTTATAACCTAAGAAATAATGTTTCATAATGGTTGGCTTTTAATCCTTCTATGAGTTACATATGTGTTATGTATATATATAGTACTCATAGCTTGAGTTCTAAAAAGAGATATATGAAAAATATGGGAGAGACATATAGAAAAGTAACTATATAGAAAGCCAAACACAAATGATAACTAAGACATAAGTTCTCAATTTCAGGCATGACGGTCAAGTCCGGCAGAACTCGATTCTGTTTCGAGTCGTTGTATCCTGGGAAATCGACGCACCGGTAGGGGGAGAATCGGTTTTAAGGAAACCGTGCATAACACGGGCCTCGACTCTTTACTTGGGTTTGTTCCCATCTCTCTTTATTTCTCTTTATTTATGTTTTGGTGAAACTATTTTCCTACAATCTTAAAACCGAGTTCGATCTTTCTTTGTTTCACCAATCGGTTGGTAACCTTCTATTACATTTGTTTTTCTAAGTGAAAATGGGCAAGAGCAAGTGTTATTTTTGAAAAATAAAACTATTTGCTTTGATTATTGTAAAGATGAGTTTGTATATACCTTCATTGCTTTCTTCTTCTAAAAACAAGAAAAGAAATGATATGTTTGTATCTATTATATTTTGTTATCGTTTGAAACAACAAATTATGTTGTTTTTGACAAAATTTGAGACTGTGAAATATGAATAGAAGTATTCTGAATAATTAGTTGTATGATGTGCTTCGAGAAAAATACATCTATAGTGCCTAAAACAATTGTTGGATTTGCAATATGTTTGCATATGTTAATATTGTTAGTGCACAATTTTTAAGCAACTCTTTGCTTATTTATGCACAAATTTATAAGTGGAAGAAGTTCATTTATAAAATGCAATATCTTGTTTTAAGTGCAAATGTTTGTTCATAACCTCTTTTGATGTTTATAAGAGTGAAACTTTTATACATACAAGTGTGCATTGTTTTCTTTTATGGGAAACAAAATGGTGCATTGTTTTCTTTTGTGGGAAACAAAATGGTGCATTGTTTCTTTCGTGGGAAGCAAAATGGGTAACGCCGGTCTTAAAACTAGAATATCCTCGCGAAGGGGATGATGTTTGGTTTTCGGAACCAAATGTCATGTGAGTGGATCCAAATGAAATATGTGGTACTCATTAATGATGGATGCGTAAAACTGATGGAATTTGGAAAAGTAGAACAATGATTTCTACAAGATTAATGAAAGAATGTTGTTTCTAACGGTTTATATCCATAAGCAAATTGGTTAAAGATGGATATTTTTGGCACTCCATATTGAGGGAGGGACTTTAATTGTTAGAACAATTGGTGTCTTGGGCAAATGATGCATCCACGATGAGATGTAAAAGTCTTGATATGGAGATTTCAAAAAGTGAAAAACTTTGTATACACAAACTCCATTTGTTATGTGATGGGATTTTGGTTTTGCAAGAAAATAAAATAGTTTATCTATTTTATTGTTAAGAAATGAGTTTGCTATAATGTGACATTTTGTAGTAACCAAAATTTGGATAAATTTTGATCTCATGTCAATTTTTTCTTGATATTAAAGTGGGTTTTAATATATGTTTAAATCCCAAATAATATGATAGCCGATCAATAATATTTTGATGAGTAGATAATTTTTGACTTTGCATCTTAAGTAAGTCAAATAAAATCATAAGCATATAGAATTTTATTCTATGGACAGATGAAAGGTATATCATTGATTTTGTATGTGATAAAGAGATCACCAATTATGAAAGGTAGATCATAAGCTTATGATTTTGTATGTGAATCAACAATATATGATGATTCACAAGTTAATTAGAGTGAGATATATGTCATATTATTGGCTTGTAACTTCTAAAGTACACCCATTAGACAGAAAGGTTGAGTACCTTGAAATGTGGGGGTACATTACATTTGAAAAAAAAAATTGATGTGATAATTAATTCGTTTAATTGTTTGTGGGTTACGAATTAATTACGTCAGTTACGAATTTTGATTTTAATTCGTTTAACTGTTTGTCGGTTACGAATTAATTACGTTAAATACAAATTTCGTTTTTAATTCTTTTAACTGTTTGTCGGTTATGAATTAATTACATGATTAAAATTTTCAATTTTAATTCATATAATTGTTTGTCAATAATGAATTAAATGTTTCGGTTATAATTCGTTTAATTACGAATTAACAATTTTAGTTTTAATTCATATAATGAATTAAGTGTTATAGAGTAATATATACATATATACACGCATTTAAGTTGGAAAAATTATGAATCAACTCCAAATAGGCTCACCTATTTGGGTACAATGTCTAGGAAAGATATAGGCGGATTGTTTTCTATTCTAATGATGTCGTGTTTTTAAATGCTTTTGAGCATACCACCCTCACCGTCTTTCCTGGTTGTGTTCGAGTAGAGCTACCGAAAGGGGCTGAGTAAATAATAGTTTCCCTGAATGTGTTTATATACTTATATATAGTTTGGATTTAATTCAATAATTGTTTGTCAATTATGAATTAACCATTTCGGTTTTAATTCATGTAATTGTTTGTCAATTATGAATTAATCATTACAATTTTTAATTCGTTTAATTATGTGTTAATAACGAATTAATTATGATTGGCTATAGTATGTCATGATAACAATGGATAGACGAATCCAATAAGTTTGGATCGAAGTCGTCATATGAGTTTTTGATAAAATATATAGCCATTTGTGTTATCAAGTTTGTGATCAAAATGAGACTCTAATGTAAGAGTATCAAAAGTTTGGCAAAGTCATGATCAAGTATGATGATATACCGATCATTGAATATGGCTATTACAACTAGGATCCTAGAGTTTGGATGCCTAGGTTGTTACTTATTGAAAGTTGTGATTAAGCTCATTGGTGGTAACAAGAACACTCATGTATGGTGCATTGACAAGACCATCTGGCCAATGTTTTTGTGAATTCATCAACATATATGTGTGTTCTTGATATAGCTTAAATCGTATTGACTAGTGCATAGCCAACAACTTTATTCATGATAAAGAAGAAAACATTACTCAATGGAAATGTTTAAATACATAAGTTGTATCAACTTATTGGAAACAGATTGGGTAGGTACTCGTTTGAATCAAGATTTGTGCAAATGATTCATGTATGTTTTTGAAGACTCCAAGAAACCAGTTGGTTGGTGGTCACACTTGGAGACTTACACTTGATAAACTATGATGTCTTAACAGTGGAAAAGGATGGAGAAGAACATGGATCACTAGGTCCATAAAATGACATGCCATTGGTATTTTATCTAGACATCTTCATCAAAGGAAGATCTAGATTACTTTGATATATATTTGATAGTAACGCGAATAACATCCGTTAGGATGGTTTTGGCAATTGCAGCTATTAGAAATTTATATGGAGCAGCCAATGGGATTTGTTGCCTAAAGTAAGGAGAACAATGTGTGTAAACTTGTTAAAACAAGCTCCAAAGCAATGACATCAAGCTCCAAAGCAATGACATCAAAAGTTTGATCATCTTATGTCTATATGTTGATGATATGCTCATCATTGGTAGTGATGACAAATGATAATGTCCACGAAAGATATGTTGAAATCTAAGTTTGACATGTAGAACATTAGTTTCGCAAATGTGATACTTGGAATCAAGATCACAAGAACTGAAAATGGTCTAGTGTTAAGTCAAACACATTATATGGACAAGATTCTTGAGAAGTTTAATCAAGGAGACACTAGTATAGCTAGAACTCCGATTGACACTAGTCAACATTTATCCAAAAATAGAGGGGATAGTGTTGCACAAGTGGAATACTCAAGAATAATCGGCAGTCTGATGTATCTTATGAGTTGTACAAGACCTGACTTAACATATGCAGTAAGCAGTCTAAGTAGATACACTAGTAATCCGAGTATTGAGCACTAGAAGAACATTACTAGATTGTTAAGGTACTTAAGATACACAAGAGAGTATGGACTGCACTATGGAAGATATCCAGCTATAATCGAGGGATACAGTGATGCAAATTGGATTTCTGATATAAAAGATTCCAGATCTACAAGTGGATATGTGTTTACACTTGAAGGTGCGGCTATATCTTGGAAATCATCCAAGCAAACTGTTATAGTCAGATCCACGATGAAATCTGAGTTTATCGCCCTAGATAAATGTGGCGAAGAAGGAGAGTGGCTGCGTTAGTTTGTGGAGGATATTCCCAAATGGCCTAAGCCGGTAACGGCCATTAGTATACATTGTGATAGCCAATCGGCAATTGGTAAGAGCTCAAAGTACAATGTATAATGGGAAGTCAAGGCACATTAGACGCATACATAATACGATAAGACAACTACTCTCTACTGAAGTTATCTCGATTGACTATGTGAAGTTAAAAGATAACATTGCGGATCCGCTTACAAAAGGCCTAAGTAGAGATTTAGTTTATAAGTCGTCCAAAGGAATGGGACTGAATCCCTTGAATAAATTCATGCGAAGGAAACCTTACCCGGAAGACTGGAGATCCCAAGATCTGGGTTCAAAAGGACAACCTAGTTGTATGAATGTGGAAAGTCACTGTGGGGGGGGGAGTTAATAAACTTCAAAGACAGTGAAAAATGAGGATAAGCACAATGTTTTTAATGATTATTGATAATCACCTATGAGAAAGAGAAGTGGGGTCGCTTCAAAGGGAATTATTAGGGATACATTTCTAAAGCTTTCTCTGAACCAGGCAGTATTCATGACCATAACGAACACAACTATGAGGACTTTACCATGTTAGAAAGAATCTTGTGTGAAGTGTGTTAACGTTTACATAAATGGCAGAACAGTTCAAGGACATCGCGTCTACTGATTTGCTAGTAGACTAGACATGCTTCATAAATGAAGGTTCAAAGGTTAACGCCTACCTATCCTATGCAAGATTCCGACATTGAATTTGAGTATCATGATATATGAGATGTCTATAATAATTTCCATTCATGTGGGGGATTGTTAGAAAATTAATATAAATATTAATTTGAATTTGAATGGATATTAAGGTGGAGGTTATAACAAATGCAATAATACTCCATTATGGTTGACCTTAAAGATGGGGGGTTATAACCTAAGAAATAATGTTTTATAATGGTTGGCTTTTAATCCTTCTGTGAGTTACATATGTGTTATGTATATATATAGTACTCATAGCTTGAGTTCTAAAAAGAGATATATGAAAAATATGGGAGAGACATATATAAAAGTAACTATATAGAAAGCCAAACACAAGTGATAACTAAGACATAGATTCTCAATTTCAGGCATGACGGTCAAGTCCGGCAGAACTCGATTCTGTTTCGAGTCGTTGTATCCTGGGAAATCGACGCACCGGTAGGGGGCGAATCGGTTTTAAGGAAACCGTGTATAACACGGGCCTCGACTCTTTACTTGGGTTTGTTCCCATCTCTCTTTATTTCTCTTTATTTATGTTTTGGTGAAACTATTTTCCTACATTTCTCAACCGTAAGGAATGTGTGTCATCCTCAACCGTAAGGAATGTGTGTCATCCAGATAAGTTACCATATGTGGGAAAATCATTTATGGTGCAAAATATCATGGCTTGTAATCGAAAATCCTCTTTGTCGTATGCATCATAGACTTGGATGCTCGAACTCTATAGTTCTTTCAAGTCATCAATTAATGGAGCTAAATACACATCAATGTCGTTTGTTGGTTGTTTCGGATCTTGATTTAGCAATAACATCATGATGTATTTTCGTTTCATGCATAATCAAGGTGGAAGATAGTGGATGCATAGAAGAACCGGCCATGTGCTATGACGACTACTCATGTTTCCAAATGGATTAATTCCATCTGAACTAAGCCCAAACCGAATATTTCTAACTTTCTCACCAAAATCTTCAAAATCAGAATTGATATTTCTCCATTGAGGAGAATCAGTCACGTATCCTATTTTCCCGTCTTTTTTACGTTCTTCTGCATGCCAACGCAATAGTTTTGCATCTTTGGCGTTTGCAAATAATCGTTTCAAACGTGGCACGATGGGCAAATACCATAATAGTTTAGCAGGGGGCCATTCTTCATCTCATCACCATTTACTGTTGAACGTTTTTCTGCTTATAGACGTCATTCATCTAGGTTTGCATACTCGTTTCTATACAATATACAATCATTTGGACATGTATGTATTCGTTCGGCTTCCACTCCCATTGGACACATAAGTCTTTTAGCGTGATATAACGAAACAGGAAACTCATTGTCATCGGGATACATTTCACGCAAAATCTCTAATAGACTAGTGAAACTTGTATCACTCCAACCGTTGTTTGCTTTTAGGTTAAATAGTTTCAACACGGCAGAAAGTTTGGTAAATTTTGTACAACTAGGATACAACGGTTTTTCAGAGTCAATGGACAATTGTTGAAATCTTTCATAATGTTTATCTGCAACAATATCCTCAACATCATGCAACATATCATCAACATTATCGTGACTATTATTATCTGAATCATATATATCATCATTATTACAATCAGGAACTTCCGTGTTATGATCATCAAATACTTTACCATGTCTTGACCAAATGGTATACCCCTTCATAAACCCATTACATATCAAATGTCCTTGAATTACATGATAATCACTAAACTTATACAAATTATGACAATCTTCACAAGGACACCAAATGTTGCTTTCTCCATTGTTCATCCGATTAGCCTCCACAACTTTTAAAACTCGTCCAAATTGGCCAAATATTCAACGGTAGCACATGTTATCTTGTACATCCAAGTATTTCGATCCACCTATAATGTAGAAATAAAATATTAATGAAAAGCATGCAATGTGTGAATACAAAAAGCGATTGGTGGTCAATCCTAACCCACTTTTTGAATACCTTATCTCATATGTGAATGTATGTTAGCGGACTATGCATTTAAAAAAATTCGACAGTATTTCCATTGACTCCCCAAATATGCGTTATGTAACACATATTCGTAGGAGCAATAGGAAATGTCTACCGAATTTTTCCTAAATACTTAATCCGCCAATACACATCCACATCCTAGGTGAGATAAAGTATTCAAAAAGCAGTCCCAAAATGGGGACTATCCGAAATGAATCTCTATTAGATTAATTTCGGATGGGTATAAATCTAAGGGCATATGTATTATATTCAACTAAAGAAAAATTTAAGAAAAAAACCCAACGAACTATTCTATTTCAAATGATTAAGTCCTTAAACTACTTTTGAATGAAAAAATCATTAAATTTCCTCATGTTGAATAATTAAGTCTCTAAATTAACTATTTTTTTTAATAAAAAACTATTAAACTTTATCATCTTGAGTAAATCATTCGAAAATTTTAATTTTTTTTAAAAAATTGATGATTTATTTTAAAACAATGTTTAGAAACTTAATTATTCAAAATTATAAGGTTTAATGGTTTTTTCATTCAAAATAATAGTTTGGTGATTTAATCATTCAAAATAAGAAAATGTAATGGGGTTTTCATTCAAAAAATGATTTAGGGACTTAATTGTCCGAACTGAGATATTTTGTTGGGGTTTTAAACTTTTCTCTAAACTAAACGAATGTCATTATATATGACGTAACATTATATATTCTTGTGCAATAATAAAAATAAAATACGAAATGAAAAAAAACACCTTCAGCGAGTTACTATTCATATAAGCTGTAACGTCCCATTATCCAAAATATAATATATATTAAAAATAGTTGCGGAAGTAGTCAAAAACTTAAAAAGTGAGCTTAACTGTTTCAAACCATAAACTAAAATCCAATAAATCTGAAATAAACTATAAGTTCTAAAAAGAAAATAATCGCGTCCAAAATCCAATCTCAAGTGGGAGCCATCTGGAGTCAAGCTGGAGCCTTCCCTTTATCAATTTTCGAGCTGCTACCTAAAAAAAAATAATCAACAACGGGTAAGCGATTGCTTAGTGAGCACTCTAAACATACACAATACATCACGTGAAACATATTTGCACATAAGCTGTCCTCCGTTTCAAGAACGGAACTGATCATGCCTTCGTCTCTAATGAGAACGATACTGTCTCTCCGGCCCTTACGAGCACGAAGCTGTCCCCTTGTCTCTCACGAGAACAAGGCTGTCCACACACATAAAACATATAATTCACATCCACACATATTTATCTGTCATCATATACAAACACATTCACATAACATAATGCATAAGTTAGGGTACTCACCTGATAGTCGACCGACAATAGAAAACAAGCTGAAACTCGAAACTTGCTAAACTGGACGACTATTGGTCAACCTACACAAAAAAAATTGCGACTAATTACATGTCTGTCTAATAATTAAAACATGTCCCGGCTTATCTCTCGAACTAACAACATGTGTCACAAAAATCCATGCCGTCACATCTAATTCTTTTGTGACAACACTACCATGCACTCACATGTGCTCTTACTTGACAATTTATTACCCTATCTGTCACTAATAACCCCATGCACTATAACATGTCTTTAGTGACAAAAACCAATTATACACCTACTGCCTCAATTTCTTCTTTTCAAACGACGCATGCATACCAAACAATTTATTACTTTTGATATACACATTATATAAAACTCACCCACTAATACTTCCCAACAATTAATTACTAAAGGATCTAACCAAATATTTAACATACGCATGAAAGGTTAGGATTTCCTTAATTCCAGTTATTACTTAACATGATCGATCTCCACCTATTCATGTAGTCACTATAACTTCTAGGCTAAAAGAAAGAAATCAACAACTGGAGTTTACCTTCGATGACTTACTACCCTCGACTCGAAGTCTGGCCGAAAAACTCACTAGTGTCGGTTGAGTTATTGTGCAACAACGATCGGCAGGAACAACCCCTACCAACACAAACGCACACGGAACAGCAGCAACCGCAATGGTGTCTGCCGGCGATCGATCGATAAACTGGATAACAGCTGCCGACGTTGATGTTGTTGGGGTCGGTACAAGTGGCACAAGCCTGAGAGTGGTTCGACGGTAGGAGGTGGGTGACGGCAGATCTGGCGGTAGCAAGTGGTGGCGTGACAAGGGGGGTGGTGGTTGTTGGTTGGGAGTCGACGTGGGGTTTATAGGGTTTTCTTCCTTGATTTTTAAATCAATACTAATATTATTGGATATATATAACTAAATCAATTAAAGTTGCAACCGATTACCAACAAAATTGGGATCTTCATCCCACAAGTTCACAATTAGTCCTTCTACTCCCCCCTAAATTCATAAAAAGAAACTAACTTTCTAATAATAATACTAATAATAATAATAGGATAATAATAACGATATAAAGAAATCCTTTATATAATTTAAATATAAATAGGGTGTTACAACTCTCCCCCACTTACAGAATTTCGTCCCCGAAATTCACTCTACGAATAAATCTGGATAGTTTTCCTATGCATCTATCAACTCCCTTTTATTCTAACTGACTATCAATTTATGTACATTAAGTACTAAGTGCATCCACCAAAATACTTCTTTCACCTCTAATACATAATTCTCCCCCACTAGGCTTTAAGTCAAAATCATTGGCGCCCGAATTAATCATGGCCTGGTGCTGTCTCGGCCAATCTAACCCAACTATCACGTTGATCTCATTCATCATAGTTGGTATTAAACCTATAGGAACCTCAATTCCACTAATCTCTATCACCTATCCCCGGAACACGCTGGCCACAACCAGATTTTGGCATCTGCTAATTCAACTGCTAGAGGTCTGTCTAGTTTTCCGAGTGTATGCTCGAGGCCTTTACAAAAGGTATGTGATACGAAGGAACGACTCGCCCCTGAATTAAATAAAACTAAGGCAGAGAAGAAATCCACTAGAAATGCACCTGATCGTCAATAACGAGCAACCACTAGACAGATAGAATCTAATGGATTATGGTACTTAATTAAGATATACCTGAAACCATGTCTGGTGCAGTGCTGGCTTCTTCTGCAGTGAGCTGGAAAGCCCTGCCTCGGCTCGCGGTAGCTCCACCTTTATTTCCCGAGCTGCCATCAGTAATCCTCAGTGTGGTCGGTGCAGGTGCCTGAATTGTTGCGTCTACTAACTTGGGACATTGCGATTTGAAGTGCCCTGGCTGATAACAATGGAAGCATGTCTTCGGGTTCTCCCCGCAATCTCTCCTCATGTGGCCAGGCTTGCCACACTTGTAGCACACTCCAGCTCCTGCTCGACATTCTCCAGGATGATAGCGTCCGCAATTACTGCACTTCGGGAAGTCTCTTATGCCTTCAGGTTTATACCCTGCCTGCTTCTGTTTCTTTGACGACATTTGCGGTTGCTCTTGCTTCCTCTTCTTGGCTTGCAACTCGTCCAAAAATAGCTCTCTCGTGCGAGCCACTTCAACCATCTCGGTGAAGCTCTTACACCGCGCTGTGGTCACCACTTCCTTGATGTCCGGCCTTAGAATCCCCAGATATCGAAACATTTTCATCGAATCGTTGTTCACGTAGTCGGGACAGAACAACGATTTCTCCAAGAACTGGTCGGTGATCTCATTCACCGTCTCTGTCGTCTGAGTCAGTCTCAGGAACTCAGTAGTGATCCTCTCCTTCTCGATGCGAGGCGCGAACTGCTCGTCGAACATCACTTTGAACTCGTCCCACGTCATGGAGTCAATCTGCGCCTCGGTACGACTCTTAAGGATCAGTCCCCACCAATCCTTACCTGCATTGCGTAGTAGGTTCACAGCAAAGAAGACCTTCTATCCCGCCGGGCATCCACTGGTGCGGAACGCACCCTCGACGGCCGCGATCCATCTAGAGCAAGCGATGGGATCCTTCTGTCCCTCATAATGTGGTGGTTGGCACGCCATGAAGTCTTTGAACGTGACAGTTCGGCTCTGAGCCTGACCAGAACTCCCAGCTGCCGAACCACGTGCAGTAAAAGCTGCCTCGATCCTCTCGTCGAAGGCCTGCAATAACTCGTCCTTCATCTGGGCGAACAACCCAGGAAGAAGCTGCTGTAGCACCTCATTGACCTGCGAGCCGATGAGATCCCTGAGATCCGAGTCCTCCGAACCACTAGCCGATCCATGCCTCGTAGTTACCATTCTGATCGTTTAAGAGAACTATTTAGACACAAGATATAATGAGACAGTCCTATTATTCAAGCCCAAAACCTGTCTGCACTAACTGCTCATAGCTATGGGTCAGCATGTGCCTAGTACTAGCCATTAGTGCTCATACCATTCTATATACTAGTTTACGCCCCTAAGCACATAAGGTTTCAATAAACATAATCCGATTCTCTTACACACACATGCCAATCATCACACGTTCATAAATTCCCTAACTGTCGTCAATTCAATGAGGTTCCCAAAACTTAATCAAATCCAAACCCATACAAACGTTTATAGTAGTACTATTATTTGGGCCCGTACTACTATAACCGTTCCAAAATGATAGCCGGGTTGGGATCACTCGACAACAATCAGACAAGAACATGCCTAATGACCCTTCTCCGACGTATCACAGTACAAGCTTGGTTGTGATACCATCCTTAAACAACCTCATTGCATTGACTGAGTAGGTAATTAAATAAAACACAATATCACCACTACATTGCATAAAAGCTTATCATGAAACATAGTCAGTTATAATTATATATCATGTAGTCTATCATAATAATAACACATGTAGTAAATTGTTCACCCCCGTCTTGAAGCTTCGACCGACAGTTCCACTCCTTTTCCATTTTATAATTCCAAAATCCCCCGGTTTAAGTCCAACCACACACACACTCGCAAGCATGTGTGCTGATTCTCTTAAACCTGGGCTCTCCACAAAATTCATACTATCGATACATATTTGGTTTTAACTTCACCACTAGGCATCCTAATGTACTGATTAGTTAAACTAATCTCTACTGTAGATGAGCATGCAATCTATTCATATTGTCATAACATTTCACATATAGCATATAATCTTACACACAATTCTTAACAGGATAGTTCTTTTTCTATGCTAAGACATACTACTCCTCCTAGCATAACAGTCATAACAAATTCCAACAAATTATATATGTTCACATATTCACTTAACCATCTGCACAACAAATACTAAACACAGAACAAAACATGCAAATCTACTAATTACTGAACCTAGAGTGCTCACCCCGCCTTGATCCTCCAGCTGACTATCCCTTGAGAATCTTTTAAAAACTTTCATCAAATAAAACAAAAATTTGTTACCCTTTAAAAAAAACAACTAATCTTTTAAAAACTTCCACAAACTCATTTTAAAAATTAGATCCATGGTTTAAGTCCAAACACATACGAGTATATGTCTGGATCCCTTAAACCGAGGCTCTGATACCAAGTTGTAACGTCCCATTATCCAAAATATAATATATATTAAAAATAGTTGCGGAAGTAGTCAAAAACTTAAAAAGTGAGCTTAACTGTTTCAAACCATAAACTAAAATCCAATAAATCTGAAATAAACTATAAGTTCTAAAAAGAAAATAATCGCGTCCAAAATCCAATCTCAAGTGGGAGCCATCTGGAGTCAAGCTGGAGCCTTCCCTTTATCAATTTTCGAGCTGCTACCTAAGAAAAAAATAATCAACAACGGGTAAGCGATTGCTTAGTGAGCACTCTAAACATACACAATACATCACGTGAAACATATTTGCACATAAACTGTCCTCCGTTTCATGAACGGAACTGATCATGCCTTCGTCTCTAATGAGAACGATACTGTCTCTCCGGCCCTTACGAGCACGAAGCTGTCCCCTTGTCTCTCACGAGAACAAGGCTGTCCACACACATAAAACATATAATTCACATCCACACATATTTATCTGTCATCATATACAAACACATTCACATAACATAATGCATAAGTTAGGGTACTCACCTGATAGTCGACCGACAATAGAAAACAAGCTGAAACTCGAAACTTGCTAAACTGGACGACTATTGGTCAACCTACACAAAAAAAATTGCGACTAATTACATGTCTGTCTAATAATTAAAACATGTCCCGGCTTATCTCTCGAACTAACAACATGTGTCACAAAAATCCATGCCGTCACATCTAATTCTTTTGTGACAACACTACCATGCACTCACATGTGCTCTTACTTGACAATTTATTACCCTATCTGTCACTAATAACCCCATGCACTATAACATGTCTTTAGTGACAAAAACCAATTATACACCTACTGCCTCAATTTCTTCTTTTCAAACGACGCATGCATACCAAACAATTTATTACTTTTGATATACACATTATATAAAACTCACCCACTAATACTTCCCAACAATTAATTACTAAAGGATCTAACCAAATATTTAACATACGCATGAAAGGTTAGGATTTCCTTAATTCCAGTTATTACTTAACATGATCGATCTCCACCTATTCATGTAGTCACTATAACTTCTAGGCTAAAAGAAAGAAATCAACAACTGGAGTTTACCTTCGATGACTTACTACCCTCGACTCGAAGTCTGGCCGAAAAACTCACTAGTGTCGGTTGAGTTATTGTGCAACAACGATCGGCAGGAACAACCCCTACCAACACAAACGCACACGGAACAGCAGCAACCGCAATGGTGTCTGCCGGCGATCGATCGATAAACTGGATAACAGCTGCCGACGTTGATGTTGTTGGGGTCAGTACAAGTGGCACAAGCCTGAGAGTGGTTCGACGGTAGGAGGTGGGTGACGGCAGATCTGGCGGTAGCAAGTGGTGGCGTGACAAGGGGGGTGGTGGTTGTTGGTTGGGAGTCGACGTGGGGTTTATAGGGTTTTCTTCCTTGATTTTTAAATCAATACTAATATTATTGGATATATATAACTAAATCAATTAAAGTTGCAACCGATTACCAACAAAATTGGGATCTTCATCCCACAAGTTCACAATTAGTCCTTCTACTCCCCCCTAAATTCATAAAAAGAAACTAACTTTCTAATAATAATACTAATAATAATAATAGGATAATAATAACGATATAAAGAAATCCTTTATATAATTTAAATATAAATAGGGTGTTACATAAGCAAAGTAATCCTTGTAATCCAATTGATAAACCGATCCTATAACATTTAGAAAAAAATAAAATCAATAAATAAAACCATATATGTATACTATATATATAGGCTTACATATGTATGTGAATTGAACTTGATAAATAAATTAATATATATATATATATATATATATAGGGTTGAGTTTCGTTGTTAACCACAATAGTGTGTTAACTTTGTTAACCCATCACAACCATTGATGATATAAATCTAGGGTCAAAATTAAATCCCTATAATTAGAGAATTTTGAATAATTCCAATTTTTGAATAATTCCAAATTAAAAAATACAGTAAACACACGTGCACAGGGGTATTTTGGAAAAAACAAATAAATTAAAATACACACGTGTACTCCGGCAAAACACGTGTGCATATGTGCAACTGCCGCCTCCTTCCTTCTCCACCCAGTGAACACATGTGCACCACCGCCTCTTTCCTTCTCCATCTAGTGAACAGATGTGCACCACCGCCTCCTTTGTCCTCCACTCGGTGTACATATTTGCACCACAACCACCACCACTAGTCCACCACCACCACTAGTCCACCACCACCACCACTAGTCCATCACCACCACTAGTCCACCACCATTAGTCCACCACTACCACATCCACCATCTCCAACCCACCACCACAGCTACCACCATTAGTCCACCACCACCACAACTACCATTTCCAACCCACCACCACTACGGCCACCATCTCTAAACCACCACCACCACGGCCACCATCTCCAAAGCACCACCACCACCACTAGTCCACCACAGCCACCACCACCACAGCAACCATCTCTAAACCACTACCATACCCACCACCACCACCAAAACCCTAAATTGACGACCTCAAATTTGCAATCCACCAAACTATTACCACCACCAAAACCCTAAATCGACGACCTACGATGACCAAAACTCCTCACATCTTCGCCTTTGCCGTCGTGGAATGGTGGTTGGTGGTGGAAGGCGACATATCTAGTGGTTGGTGGTGGAAGGCGGCAGATCTGGTGGTTGGTGGTGGAAGGCCAATGGTGAGAAGTGGACCTGGAGAAGTTCGAGCGATGGTTGGCTGTGGTCGGAGAAGGAGGGGTCCGATGAGGTGAAGATGGTGGCGGAGTTGCGGTCGGAGAGGAGGAAGCCAACGACTGTGGTGGTGGTGGAAGCCACCGACTGTGGTGGTGGTGATGGTGGAAGCCGACGATTATGGTGGTGGTGGTAGAAGCCGGCGGTTGTGGTGGTGGTGGTGGCGGCGATGGAGGGTAGGGGTAGTGGTGGAGGTGATGGAGGGTATGGGTTGTGGTTGTGGTTGGGAGGGAGAAGAAGGGTTTGGATTTGGGAGGAAGAAGAAAAGCTCAAATTTACTAAAATGCCCTTTAAACATTAAATCTAATGGAGCAATTTTATTGGTTGTGGTGGGTTAACAAAGTTAACACACTATTTGTGGTTAACAACGGAACTCCCCTCTATATAGATAACTACATAGATTTGGTGATTGATGGATGACAAGAATTAGTATTACTTTTTTAATATCATATCAATTAAGTTTTTGATATAAAAGAATTAATAATACTCCTTACATATATACGAAAACAATGAAATTAAACAATGACAAATTAATTATATAAGATAAAAAATAATAAAGATCTTTACATACTTGGAATCTTAGAAGTATATTAATGTATTGATGAATGGCAACGGCTCACACCCTATATTTATGATGTGTTCTTTGTAAATCAATAGAATGGTTAACAAAATTAATTACGACGGCAGAAGTAAGTAATTGATGGATGGCTGAGTTATGGAATTAATCTTAATTAGGAATAGGTCAATTTCATATTTTGATTTAACTTAAGTTTACATTAGAAAACAACTTAGTAAATGGAACTCTATTAATGGTACCCAGTTTCTTTACATAACCGGGTACTATGTTTAATCTTTTTAAGACCCACCAAATAAAACCCGCAGTCTCTTAAAATCCGGGTAGCATTATCTTTGTGTACTAATAGAACCCGGTTGTTTAAATCACCGGGTTATATTTTGGAGGGAACTATTAACCTTTTTGCAATAGGAAAAAAAATACATAAATTAATGATGTCATCGTGTATTTTTCTTTTTCTTTTCTTTTTTCTTTACACGGTATTAATACTGTATATATACCATACTTGGAACTAACAAATATGGGAAAGGTATATTCCAAAATTTAGCTACTTCAATTTCTCATTAGTTTATGTTTCAATTTTAGAATTACTTGATTAAATTAATATGGGTTTTCACTTTACATTAGTTTTTCATTTTTCACTTTACATTCTTATCATATGAACATAAATAATATGGGTTTAGTTCCCCATAATATATCCAAGTTGTCAACTTTTGCTATTGTATGTACTGTACTTCAAAAATTCCATTTAGTGTATCGTGACCTACTATCAAAGGTTACCAGCCGGTTACCATCTTCTCCGGCGACTTTTCTGGCGACCACTATCTTCTCCGACGACCATCGTCTTCTCTGGCGAACACCATCTTCTCTGGCGACTTTTTCGGCGACCACCATCTTCTCCGGCGACTTTTCCAGCGACCACCAACTTCTCCGACAACTTTTTCGATGACCACCAACTTCTGCAGCGACTTTTCCAGCGACCACCAGTTTATCCGGCAACGATGCCGATGATTATATCGTTGACGATAACATTGCTGAACGTGGCAGTGAGGGTATTTCGGATAATGTACAGCCCGTTTCCGGAGTGGAGTAAGGTGGTGGGTGGGGTGTTCTTTAGTTTCTGGGTTTTTCGCATTTGTATCCATTTGCGAAATGGTTGATGAAGGTCGCCGGAAAAGATGGTGTGTGTCAGATGTGTTAGCGGTGACTGTTGGTGGTAAAAGTCTTGCCGGAAAAAGATGAGTTCTTGCCGAAGGTCGTTGGAGAATATGGGTTTTTGCCGAAAAAGGTCTCGTTGGAATAAGTCTTGCCGAAAAAGATGACCGGAATGACCGACAACCTCTTCAACAAGTTTTCCAATACACTAAACGATAGGTTTTAAAACTTTGGTACATTAAATGGTAATTTTTTAAATACAGTACACATAATAGCAAAATGTGACAACTTGGATACATTTTGGAAAACTAAACCCTAAATAATATATATGAACTATGTTGTATTAATTTTTTTTATTTCAATAAATTACACCATTATAATATTCTCGACAATACCTTCAAATGAGTTGAATATTGAATATTTTTTAATTTAATAATATTATTAAATATTAAAAATGATATAAATTAACTTGTTTAGATTTTATTACAATTCTATTGTTGATATTCTTAAAATTTAAAGATTCCATCTTTTTAATCTAACTATCTTTATAGATTATTTATAAGTAATGAAAATTTATTTTATTTAAAACCCTATTGTTGATATTCTTGAAATTTAAAGATTCTATCTTTTTAATCTAACTATTTTTATAGATTATTTATAAAATAATATAATTTTTTTATAAGGTTCACCTGGGTTTGCCCAGACTACATTCTTGGTAAATTTTACCGAGAGCTAAAGCATGCTCCCCTGAGATTAATACTCAGTGGCCCCTGGTTGCTCACCCCGGATTCGAACTTGGGTGGGTTTTTTCCCAACATCAAGCCTTAACCGGTAGGCTGCCCCATTGGGGTTAATATAATTTTATTTTTTAATACCCTATAAATAAAAAACACTACATATTTTATTTCTGAATCCTCTAGTTTTAAAATCATTCACGAAATCGGAATCTTTAGACAAAATAACTATAAATTTTCAATTCTAGAGATTTTAACAACTATTAGATGACTAAAATATTTAATAATAAAACAAGAGTAATTTTTTTTCATTTTAATTATTTGATTATTAAGAGTTATTTTTACTAAATAATTATTCTCTAGTTACTCAATTTAAAAGAAAGTTTTCAATAAACGATTGGAACAAAAGTAATTTAAATGTTATATAGATAATTTTTTTTTTGGAAAGGTTCACCTGGACTTTGGCCAGACTACATCATTGGCAATTTTTACCGAGAGCTAAAGCATGCTCCCATGGGATTAACACTCAGTGGCCCCTGGTTGCTCACCCCCAGATTGTTATATAGATAATTTTCCAAATGAATATGGTTAAACTAAAACATTGATGTTTTTCTTTCATTAACTAAATCATATTTATGTTGTTGATTGGATATTACGTCTGATTTGGAGTGAAGTATTTATAAACTTTATAATGCAAAAGTCTATTCTTATTAAAAATTAAAACAATATGTTTAAGTTGTCCGTGTATTACAGGGGTCATTAAGTAGTGTAAAATAATAATAGCATAACATGTATTTGGCTTATTTTTTACAAGCATGAATTATATAAAATACTAGTAGAAGGTCTTATTTAGCTTAACCGAAATTGAAGGATTCATATTCATAACCGATCCATTTAACCCGAAAACTGAATAACTAGAAACCGTTTAACCAAATGTCATCTGGTTCAGATAGGTTATTGTTGGTTTCAGAATTGGCCGAACTCCAAAAAAATAAATTACGATTTTAGTTCATATGGTTTGTTAAGAATTATGATTTTCGTCCACGTGGTTTACTAATTGCCCTTTTCGTTCCTATGGTTAGCTTTTTGTTACTATTTCCATCACAATTGTAAATTATAAGAACGAGAGTAGCGGTGATTTAAGTCATAGAAACGAAAACTGTTATATATAAATCATAAGAATGAAAAATTGAAACTTTTAACGAACCACGTAAACGAAAATCGTAAGTTACTAAAAAAAAGAGATGAGGGCTTATCTTCTCTTCGACTTTTCTGGACTGATTTGAGTCCAATTTGATCTCATTTGATGCCAGAGTGCCTAATCTGATATGAGTCATCGTCTTCCCTAGTGATTTCGTGCACCATCTTCAAAATCGTCTTACAAAAATTTACTCACTAGTAAGCACGTTAAATGCGTATTACACTTAACATATACTATCTTCATTTCCAATTTCTAACTACTTTGCTTTGTCTCTTACTTGTGTAAACACTTAGATCGTAAAGTGGTTAATTATGTGGTAATGATCTTGGTGCGGCTAGTGTGTTGCACATTGCTTATATTGGTGAGTCCAAGAGTTGACTCCATACATGAAAATGACCAAATTTTGTTTAATATGGGTTGAGAACTCCAATCAAAATTTCATGTCTTGTTTCCTAGCGAAAGGCAGACAAACAAAACTTTTATTTCAGGTCCAACTATAAACAATGATAGTTTTCCATAAGTAAGATACCTGATATTCTGACATAGTATAAAAGGGACTTTCTAAACACTGTTTCCTCCGCATAAAACAACTGTTTGATTTATACGCACTGTGCTTTCTTACGCATGGGTATATTTTAATAGCAAATAGTACACATGATCCACTAGTTACACAACATGTGTAAAAGTGACCATGCCATGCATTTAATGCATGCAGTATAAATAGAGGCTAAGAGGTTGTTGTTTAGATATACCTCAGTCTCTTATCTATACTAAAACCTCTCTTCATATTCTTTCTTTACTATCTTTCTCACTAGTGCATTAGTGAAAGCTTAGTGTTAACTTTAGATTGTTTAGATTAGGTTAATCCCTTATCTATTTTCCGCAACAATCTTGTAAATTCCTTTTTGTTAGAACACAAAGAATTTAAAGTGAAATAACTTGTGTCAGTTGTATTCAACCCCCCTCATCTTCTACAAGAGGATATCACTTGAAGGCTACCCCCTTTGAGACCAACAATCTTTTTAGCATCAGTCAACCATGCGACAAAGACCACAAGTTATTTGAGATTTGAGTTAGAGATGTTTCATTAGTCAAACACCAATAAATTATGGGTCATTCTATGCAATTAGTTTGGAGGTATGAAACAAGTCTTATATGCATAGCGTGTGTATTCTTTTGTTTTTTTGATTTACTATATAGACCAATTTTTTCATGTTTATGGTGCCCTCACAAATCACCAAAACATTTTTATGTTGGTGGATTAAGGTATATGTCATATTCGGCATGTCCTTATATCTTGTGATTATCCATTGTAAGTTGACACTTGAAAGTAGAGATAGCCAAAAATTGGTCCCGGGCCGGTTATAACCGGTAAGGCTCGGTTCGGTTAAAAACAGTAGTTGGCCGTAACCGGTTACGACGTAACCGGTTAGGGATCAGTTAAGGCTAATTTTATTTTATTTTTATTTTTAAACTTTATAAACATTGTAAATTTAAAATAGAGGAGAGTTAAGAGAGTAAAACTTGCGAGAAACAAATAAGGATCGAAACTCGAGAACACGAAATCACAAACTATAGCAAGAATTTTGCGTTTTTTGTAAGTTGGTAACTTAGTATTCAACCCAAACACCTCACAACTTATTTATAGGGTATATGGGGGTAAAAAGACCAAACAATTAAATGTTCAAAAATGAAGCCAAATGGCTCCTAACGGCTATAATAACGTATATAAAATGGCAAATTTTTTGAATTAAATCGGTCCCGGCTATAACTGGTTCCGGTTCAGTTACGTAACTGGTTTTGGTCCGGTTATGGGAAAAATGCCAAAAACCTCTTTTAACCGGTTATGAATCGATTTGGTTATAACCGATTGACGACCGATTCGATTATCGTTTAACCGACTGAGCCGGTTATAAACAGGGCCGTTCTTAGGGTTTTTGATGCCCTGTGCAAAGATGTTGAAATATGCCCTTATGTCTATCTTTTAACCAAATGAAACGATAAAAGACACAATTTTTTATAGGGTTTGGAACCTAGTCAAACTAGGCGGCTCATCCCTACGCTGATTTTATTAATTTGAAATCGTGTATTTGTGTTTCCTTCTTTAATTTCAGATTTCTTGTGTCCAAATTAATCAATATTTGGAACTTGAAGATAAGAAGAAGAAAAAAAGCAATAATATGCAATTGATAAAAAACAATAAGTGCAATTGATAAAAAACAGTCGAATGTTATCAAAAGAGCAACAACTCTAAGCGTGCAAAACTGCAAATGGCTAAGTGTAATTGATAGAGACACGAAGTTTAAGAAAAGGCCGATTTAAACATTTAATTGATGGCTTAATGTTGTGAATTGTGATGTAATTTATCATTCTCAACTACATTATTTGAAACAATGAAAACAAGTAGCTGTTTTCAAACTTGGAAAATCAAACATTTTCAAATTCTTTAAAATTGAAACAATGAATAGGGAAAACAAGTCGTTTTCGAACTATGAAATAGAAAATCAAACAAATGAACAATGATAAAAATAAACAAGTTTGCTTCCTCGAAAATCAAACAATGGAACAACCCAAATTGAAAAATCAAACAATGAGTTATAATTTATAAATTGTAAAATTAATAATGTAAAATCATAACTCCGATTGGGACTGTGTTTAAATATTTATAGTTAAAAAACTTAAAAGCCTAACTCCTAAATATTAACCTAATTACCTATAGTAGTAAGAATAGATAAAAATTTGATATCCCTTGAGCTTTGATGCCCCGTGCGGACTGCACATGCCCAGGACCGGGCCTGGTTATAACCGGTTGGGTCTGGCCATCTACTTGAAAGTACCATTTTTATTTCAAATCAGACTATTGCTAAAACCCATCGACTTGTATATAATGGGAATGAGGTTTTGAAAACCATCTTGACGATAAGACTAGTCAGGCCCGGCCCAAGTATAAATACTCTTTAGTAGGCTGGGGTTGTAAAAGAATATATTATATTAATCGGCTTCTTTTGTTGAATACCCACCCCCTCGCTCATCATCAAATCCAATCCACGAGTCGAAAGAACGAAAGAACGTATTAGCGCCGTAGCCAAACACTCAACCAGTTTCGGCTGTCTGCTGTTCGTTTCCATCTTCCAGGTTTTTCCCTTCTGATTTTGCTCTTCTTATTTGTTTTTCCTAAATGCTTACTTGCTTGGTTATATAATATACTTTACTTATTATTCGGCTATTTGCTTAGGTAATTAGGTATTCACGTTACCATTATTATTTCTATATTTGCTGAATATTTGCATATTTTATATTTGGTTATTTGCTTCAAAATTCAAATTGGATCTTGGTTGCTTCTTGTTTGTTTTAAACATGTTTCCTAGGCCCCAACTATCAAGTGCTCAAATATTCACCATGTTTTAGCAAATGTTGAGGTAGCTTACGACTGATAAGGTATGTTTTTGGCAAACTGGCTGATAAGCTAGCTTACGACTCATTAGGTATGTTTTGGCAAACTACCTGATAAGGTAGCTTATGACTGTAAAATGACATAAAAAGACATGCTTAAAATTTAGTAATGTGAAAAGTAGAAAGATATATTTGGAATAAATAAAAATAAAAAAGTCTCATAATTACGTAAGTCACCAAAACGCTACTCAAAGTAGCTTTTCAAAAAGCTAGCTTATGGTTCACCCAAACATGTTTATTTTTACCAAACAATGTCTAAGTTCATTAGATCAGGGGCATTTCTTGGCTCTTCGTCCAGGGCATCCTAGACCATTGGACTGGCCCTGAGACTAGTCCTGTATATTTGTTTGTTGGACGGTTGGATTTGGACATATCTTTTACTCTCTGCCTAGGGCATCCAAAACCATGGGACCAATCCTCCTAAAACTTAGGTTGTGTTGACAAACTAGATGATAAGGTAGCTTATGGATAAAGTATGTTTGATAAAAACTAAGTTATTAGCATGTAAACTGACCAAAAAGGTATATTGGGGGTATAATAGTTAAAAAGCTTATGGAACGCTAGTCCACGTGGCATTTCAATAAGCTAGCTTATCAACTAAGGGTGTGTTTACTAACAACTTATTGGGCTTAATGGACAAACCGGCTTATTCGTACCGACATATAGGTTGTTATACTTACGACCTAATGGTTCATACCACGACTTAATTTCATAATTGGTGGAGGGCACTTGTCCCCATTCAGACAATTTTTTGACAAATATACCCTTACAAAATAAATAGAGGTCTTAAAAACGAAAAAGAATCACTTGGGGGTGTTTGGGATTACTTATTTGAATGTGCTTATGACTTATTTTTTGTCTAAAAAAGTAATAACTTGTTTTTGAAGTCTTTGGATTAACTTATTTCCTTTTTAAAAAACCCAACACATTTTAACAATTTAGGCTGTGTTTGGCAAAAATAAGCTAGCTTATAAGCTAGTCCATCCAAACATGTACCATAAGCTAGCCTTTTGAAACGCTACTTTGAGTTGCTTTTTGTAGATTTTTCCAAATATACTCTTATTAATATTAATTATTAAATTCAAAGATAATGGTCATTTTACATACTCATAAGCTAGTTTTTGCCAAACATAATTTGTTAATAAGCTAGCTTATCAGGTACTAGCTACTAGCTAGCTAATCAATCAGATAGCTTATTAACTAGCTTCCCAATCATAGCGTTAAGGGGGTGTTTGGTATAGGGAAATTAGAGGAGAGAAATGGCGGGGAGCAATAGCTAATATAGATTAATATATATGAATGCATATATACAATGGGTATGGAAACAAATTCTTTGATTTTTGGTTAGAGTCCAAATATGGGTAAGATTGAGAACATTGCATTTACAGTGCGTGTGATCAAGTGTGGCATATACTGCATTTAGGGGGGAGTTTTCTGTTAAAGAGTCAGGCGCGGAGGACTTGGCATATTCGGATACGAGATGTTCAGAGTGGGTTCGGTAGCGTATTTGATCTGCGATTATCGGACTCAATGCACGATCATGTCTTGGAGGCTCGATGATGGCGGGGAGCAACACCGCTGAAGCCTACATAAATTCTGAGTTTTGGTTTGGCACTCGTTCCGGGTTTGTACACAGGCTCGTTTCACAGTTTATCTCTGAAGGACCAGCGCAGTTTCGTGACTCTGTATTCAGCTGCTGTTGGCTTGGAAGGAGGTGTCGTTCGGTTTATTTCTTGTAATTCTGCGATTCTCATTGTCGGACTACAGTTTGGTTTTCCAATTCTGCATGTTGGCCTTTTTTTCTTTCGTTGTAATCGTACTGCTTTCGTGTTCTGTTTATGTTTCTATGCTGCAGCTTGTGGCTTCAGCTTATGTGGTGTGTTCAGGTGTATCCATGGTTGTAAAACTCGGCCTACTCGGCCGAGTACTCGACGAGTACTCGGACCTCGGCCATTCACCTTGGCGAGTATTGGCTAATCGGCTTGGTTCCAAGGTACTCGGTCCTACTCGGCCCTACTCGGTCAAACTCGGTCCTTAGGCTGAAAATTAGGTTTTATTAAAAAAATTGGTCTTCTTTAAGTTCTTGATCAATTTCAATTTCTGAGTTCTTGAGTTCTTGTTCGATTTCGATTCTGAATACTGATTCGGAGTTCTTGACTTCTTGTTCAAATTTGCTAAGGCAACCTAGGAGTACTGATTCTAACTTTCTAAGTTCATAACTTTATATGTTATAAACTTATAATTGTTCTTATAATTGTATATATATAACTAATTAACTATAAGTTTATGAGCTATAATCGTACTTATGGGTTTATAAGTTATAAACTTATAATTATAAGTTATAAATTTATAATTGTTCTACTTCTATAGTGTTTAGCTACTTTGGTATCTTTCTATGGCATAATTATATAATTGTTCTACTTCTATATTTTGGATAAATATATATAATTATAAAATTTATATATAAAAAACTCCAATCCGAGTACTCCCCGAGTAGGCCGAGTACTCGCTACAAGGGGGTCGGCCGAGCTAATACCAAGTAGCGAGGTTTTACAACCTTGGGTGTATCTATTGTTGGATTGATCTTTGTATTCAGTATACGACTGGTAATGCAAATGGTGGTGTTGTTAAAAAAAAGTAGTGTATAAATTGCATCTACAAATGAATTTTACATGTCATTCTCCTAGAAGTGTTTTGTCTAAAACATAATGTATTCGAACTGCTTCTTAGAAACCTCCAATTCATACCAAGTGTACTTGGTAAATGGATTTTCTCTTAAGATAACTAGTGCATAAAATGCATCTAATGTGCATATCCAATCTCATAAAGCTCTAACGCATATCAAGTGGAATAGATAAATGCTTTCCCATGGTGAAAGCTCCAACTCATATCAAGTGCAATTGATAAATGCATTTTCACATAGGACCACTAGTGCACATTTTGCAGCTACATAGGGGCAGTAGTGCTTGCAATTCTCTATTGAATTTTCTGCATTTCTTTGCTTAAATCTCTGTGCTATCAAATACAAGATTCAACTCCAATTCTCTAGACCAATTCCTTTCTCTGCAATCATTTCTCTACAATTCCATTCTCTGTACCAAACGTACCCTAATTAACTTCATGTGAGAAAGGGGATAATTTGATAAGCATTTTTGTTGGTAAGCCCCTCTCTCTTTCACGCCTCTTCTAATCTCCTCCCCTCTAAAACCCTAACCGCTCAACAACCTGTTTGCCGGCAACTGTTATCCGGCTACTCCTCTCCCGCGCTGCACTCCTTCTCCATCTCTAATTTTAGGGTTTTGCGTAATAACTCTACAAATCCCAACTCGAATTTGCAATTTCTTAACTTCAATCTAAATGATTGGGTTTCTTCTCCATATCTGATTTTTTGGTTTTTTCCATTGTGTTTTGTTCAATTTCAATGATGGGAGGAAGCAACTTTGTTTGATTTTGTTCTTTCTAGATGTTCATTTCTTCAATTTCTCCAATTGGGAGTCGGGACACCGATGGAATTTTCATTGAGAAATAGAATCGATAGATAAAATGCAATGGAATTTGGAATCAATCGACATAATGCAATTTCTATAACAATTTCTAGTTCATAATTCATTATCAGGGGTAGGTAAATAAAACCAACAACCACCTTCAACACCCTACAATTCCAGCAAATCGGCAACTGCAACCAATTTTCGATTTGTTTCTTCTCAAATTGAAGTTCAAAACTTCATTTTTGATCTTCGAAGGCAAGTTTTTTTTTTCCTCATTCATGCTTCCAAACACACATCCACACCTATATATGTGAAGGGATTTTTCATCTTTCAACCATGCCAAACTTAGGGCTTATTTGTTAGCAGCTTAACAAGCTTAATAAGAATCATATCTTATTCACTTAGGTATAGATGATTATTTAGTAGTGGCTTAATGGTATAACGATATAGAAAATTGTTTATTCAGTAAGCTGGTATAGATGACTATTCGGTCAGTTATAGATGATTTTTTAGTAGTGGCTTATATAGAAAGCGGTTTATTCAGTAATCTGTCAGGTACAGATGAGACTATTCAGTCATCAACTATAGATGATTGTTTAGTAGTGGCTTAATGATATAGGAAGTGGTTTATTCAATAAGTCGTCATTTATAGATGATTGTTTAGTAGTAGCTTAATGAATAGAAAGTGGTTTATTCAATAAGCCATGAGGTATTGATGACTATTCAGTTAGTAATAGATGATCGTTTAATAGTGGCTTATGTGTTTACTGTTTACTTACCTCTTTTTAACACTTACTGAAAAAGAGGCTCTTACCTTAGCAAGAACTGAACTGTTTACCAACCACTTAATATGAAAAGAAATGTTGACTGAGCCTCTTACTAGATTTCTCATTTCTCGTTTATCGGATTTTTAAGGTGTGAATTTTGAACTTTAGCATTCAATGACTCAAAGATTTAATGAATTATCCATGTTATTTTGGTTCAATTCATGAACTAACATTGAATTGTAATAATATGAAGAAAACGCATGTATAAATCTATGAACATCACCTGCCACGTGTTACTTTTATGATTTTAGGGGCTGTTGACCAGGACACATTCTGTGTGTAAAGATAATACTTATTGTATTAAAAGGAAAAAAAAGGTATAAGCAGGTAGATGATGGGAAATGATGGACATTTTTTCTCATACCAATTACCATTGGTTCTCTTTCCCTTCTTTTCTTCAGTTTTTTGACTTTCTAAAATTCGTTCTATGCACGACAGTCATATTGAGTTTTGGATTTTAACTCAAAATTTACATATAACAGTAAGTGTAAAATATGTTCTTGAATATGTCATCCATGCCTTCATCCAAATAGTTGAAATATGAAATAGAGTCGTTAGCCTCCCATTTCTGTTCAAGTAGTAGTGAACTTTTCTCTACTCCGACCAAAACGAAGTAAGATTCCCTTCTAAGTGTTAGTTTGTATGCATCAGAGTTGTAGTCTGTCAATTTGTGGCTACACAAACTTATAGTTCTTTTTCTTTTTGTAATTGAAAATTTCTTGGTAGAGGTGATTGCAGGCTCGCATGGCGAATAGCAAGTATGAGTACGTGAAGTCGTTTGAAAACGAAGACGAAATGATGTATCCAAACTTGATTGTAGTTCGAATTGATGGTCGCAATTTCGAAAGGTAGACCTACAACCATAATACTTTCGTATTTCGATCAATATCGGTTTAGAGCCTTTAACATTTTTATCTTTAATCAACTAACTTATTTTTTCATGTTGGCAGATTTTCTGAAATTAATGAGTTTGGAAAACCAAACGATGAAAGAGCTTTAAATCTGATGAACTGTTGTGCAACCTCGGTGTTGGAGAAGTACCCAGATATAATTTTTGCTTATGGCTTCAGTGACGAGTACAGGTGAGACCTTCGGTTTCCAGTTTTAATTAACAATATAATACTACGTATATGAACATTTAATAATAATATTATGATGTGTCGTGCAGTTTCATTTTCAAGAAGGAAACCAAGTTTTACCAAAGACGTGTCAGGTGATATTTTCGTACTCGTATAAAGCTTTGCGTAGTGCAACTCGCTTCTGTTTTCAACTTCATAAACTTGCTTGATAATTTATCAAGGAATCCACAAAATGTGACATGCATTACATGCTCGGGTGTTCCCACTGCATACACTCAAAAGTTCTCGTTTTTTGTATAATTTGTTCAATTCAAAATCTTCATCATAGTTTAATTTAGGTTTAATAACAAAGTGATATTTATTTTGGATTTAATAATAACTTTTTTATAAGGAGTATAAGGCTGTGTTTGGCAAAAATAAGCTAGCTTATAAGCTAGTCCATCCAAACATGTACCAGAAGCTAGCTTATACGCTAGCTTTTTGAAACGCTACTTTGAGTAGCTTATGAGGAGCTTATTGTAGCTTTTTCCAATTGTACCCTTATTAATATTATTTATTAAATTTGAATATATCCTTTTTGGTCATTTTACATACTCATGAGCTAGTTTTTGCCAAACATAATTTGTTCATAAGCTAGCTTATTAGCTACTAGCAAGCTTATCAATCAACAACTAACTTATCAGCTATCAGCTACCAGCTAGCTTATCAGCTATCAGCTACCAGCTAGCTTATCAGCTAGTTTGCCAAACATAGCCTAATTCTGTTAGAACTCAATGATTATCTTAATTATATTTTACATTTTTTATATTGGGTAAATTACATATCTGGTCCTTGTGTTTTACTCTTTATTGCAGTGTTGGTCCCTCTTTTGAAATAATTATGGATTTGGTCCCTGTAGTTTACATTTTCTTGCACTGTTGGTCCCGTCCCTAACTTTCAGTCTGTTAAGTATAGGGACCAACAGTGCAGTATAGGGTAAACCACAGGGACCAACAGTGCAATATAGTGTAAACCACAGGGACCAACAGTGCAATATAGTGTAAACCACATGGACAAAATTCATAATTATTTTGAAAGAGGGACCAACAGTGCTACGAAGAGTAAACCATAGGGACCAAATGTGTAATTTACCAATTATATTTAATATGAGATGTTTATTCTAGGGTAATTTGTATATTTGGTCCCTGTGGTTTACACTTTATTGCACTGTCGGACCTTGTTTTGAAATAATTATGGAAAAGGTTCTTGTGGTTTACACTATATTGCACTGTTGGTCTCTATTTTGCCAATAGGGTTAAGGACCAATGGTGCAATATAGTGTAAACCACAAGAACCAACAGTGCAATATAGTGTAAACAATAGGGACCAATAGTGCAATTTAATGTTAACCACATGGACCTTTTCCATAATTATTTCAAAGTAGGGACCAACAGTGCAATAAAATATAAAGCACGGGGACCAAATTAGTAATTTATCGTTTACTCTATGATGTATTTCTTTTTAGTGTTGGGCTGTTGGCTTAATGGTGAAATTGACCTGCAGCAAGATTCTCTCGCTCATCGTGTCATTCTTTGCATCTTTATATGTGGCGAAATGGAGAGAGTTTTTTCCCACCCAAGACATGAGATCTACTCCTTCATTTAAATCACGAGTCCTATGCTGCCCGTCAATGGAGGTTCTTCAAGCATATCTTGCATGGAGACAAAGAGAATGTGAGTAGAAAGCCGACGATTCAAGCAACAACTTTCTTCACTATATTTACCGTACGTTTGATGTTTCTGATCAAGCATCTAGTGTTAAAATCCCAAACACTTTTTCAGTCTTATTTGGTTATTTATTTTAAAACGGTTTTTCTTGTTAGGTCATAGCAAAAATCAGTACAATACTTGTCTATGGATGTTGATTAAAAGTGGGAAATCAGAACGAGAAGCACACGAAGTCTTGAAGGTGTGTATGCATAGCTTATTTAGTTGCGGTACTTCAATTATATATGCTTACTGAAATTATTTCTTTTCTCAAGATAAACCCACAAAGATTTAGTAATCAGAAAGGGACTGATAGAGTGACATCTATTTTGCAGCTTAATGGTAAAAAGCCATAAATTGTGAATGTGAATCATTAATTGTTCTCCTAACTTTGGCTTATATATCATAGTATACGGGGTTGTTTGGTTGGTTTTCCATTAAGCCCTGTATGAGTAAAGTTGTATGTGTTGATTAATCTGTGTGTATAGTTTGAGAAGGTTTTTGTTTGGAGGGTTCTTTTTCATAGATGGAAAGATTGTGCTTTTAATTGGGATGGGAAGATTTGGAAAAAGAAGTTGGCTTTCTGCATAAAGCTCCCCCTTAAAAGCTTACTGAATAAGCCGCTTTATATTATTAAGCCACTACCAAACAATTATGTATAACTGACCGAATAAGCTGCGAGCCCCATTAATTCCGATATGTCTGTTTCAAATGTGATATCCATATTTGAATAACATGACTATGTGCATATCACAACTCCTCACTTCTTATATTGTATATGGCTTATTTGTAGGGAACTCAAAAGCAAGAAAAAAACGAGATTCTTTTCCAACAATTTGGTATCAACTACAAAAAACTTCCAAGCATGTTTCGCCAGGGTTCTTGTGTTCTCAAGACAGAGGTTGTATCTCATACCAAATTTTGCATGTCTATTATTTGCATCTTTTGATTTCTTTATTTCACCTTTTTTATTCATTTATTTATTAGAAGAGAATTGAATAGAAATATTAGAAACTTGCATGATTTGTATGCTTGCTCGCTTGATGCAAAAGGGCATACATACGCTAATCTGTTAGCTATTTACTCAGGTTGATGATACCTTAAAGATATGTGACAATGAAGCCCCTGTCAAAAGACCGCGAAAGAAGGTTATAATTGTCCACTCAGAAAATATAACGTCGAGAAGTTTCTGGAATGAATATTCTTCTCTTTGCAAGGAGATAGGCGGTTTTGAGCAGAATGTGAATAATATCAAACAGGAGTATGTGAAATCGTTTCAGTCTGAGAACAAATTGCTGCCGTTTACTTGGATCGTGATAAGAATAGATGGCTCTCATTTCCACAGGTAAAAACAATATCAAGTTAGATGGTATATATATATAAGGTGGTCTAGGGGAAAATGCCCAAAAGAATAAAAAATAGAGGAACAACCTGGTAACCCTTTTTACGGGATGGTATGCACATGTGCATACAAGTAATTGATGCTGTTTTTTGGTTTTCATACATATGTGCATATGCAAGCGTGCATGTTTCAAGTAACTTGTATGCACATTGGCATACCGTCTAGATGAAGGTTTACCATGGTGTTTCTTGGCTTTTTCTTTTTTGAGGTTTTCCCATGAACCCCCTCTCTGTGTGTGTGTGTGTGTGTGTGTATATATATTAAGGACCGCTTTGGTTTGTGGGATTTGGAATTGGATTCAATTCCAATCCCGCGTTTGGTTAAAAGGAATGTCCGGAATTGAAATCTTGGCATTACAATGAAATCCCATACACATGTGGGATTCAGAAATCCCATGGCGTTCGTTGGTAGGAATTTCGCGGCATTTCATAGGAATTGTTTGTACTAATGTTTTAAGATGTGTTATAATGTTGAAAACACTTGTTTTTGGTAATCAATCAATAAAGAGGTAATTTAAGAATTTATATAAATTATCTATAAAAACTAAAAGAGCTTTACTGTGATAATTGTATTCCTATTTCCAATGAAGATAAAAACTTCCGCTCGAGCTTCGGTTACTTCACTTATATCTATTTGCTTTTTTATTTATTTTTTCCACTAGATTTTCTGAGGTTCAAGGATTTGAGAAGCCTAGCGACGAACACGCTCTTAAACTTATGAACTCATGTGCAGTTGCTGTGTTAGAGGAGTTTAACGACATTGTGTTTGCATATGGAGTGAGTGATGAGTACAGGTAACTTCGTTAATTAAAATTGCTTATTGAATATAATCGACATTGGGGCATTGATGCAACACGTAATTAAAACGGTCAACATTTTTGCTTTTCAGCTTCATCTTAAAGAGAAATACTCAGCTTTATCAAAGACGTCCCAGGTCTGTCTTTCGTTCTTTAATGCCATAGTTGATTTTTTTTTTAATTTTCAATTTTTTTGGTGGGAAAATTGGAACCCACAAATAATATAGTGGCAGCTTTCATGACTCTAATTTTGGTCCCCATCGTTTACTGAAATCTTTGAAAGTGGGACCTAAGCTTTAATAACTCTGGAAATCATCCCCGTGCTTTTCATTTTGCTTTGAAAATGGTCCCCCGTCATTATTTTCGTTAATTTTTTCAGTTAGTGGTAGGGACATTTTTGTCATTCTAAATTCTTTCTCTTCTAACATGCCAGTCCCATTAAACAAATTTAATAGATCAAGACCCTTTCTATAATCTCCTCTATTCTTTTGAACTATCCAGCAATTGTTTACGATTCTTATCCCTTTTACGAACTGGGAATTTGCCAACAAAAGCTAAAAGCTTTGAAGTTTAAGATATTGTTTTTGAAGCAAACTTTTATACATCTTCTTGCTCAATCTCAATCAAACCCATCTCAATTTGAAGCTTTTGATTTTAAAAAATCAATGATTTTGCCAGGCAAAGATTCACCTTTCTGCCGTTGCAACACCATATGGATCATTTCATGTATCTCATGGCAGCCAAATCACATCTTTTGATTGGTCTTTGCTAAGAAAGTCAACAATTTTGACCTAATTCAAAGCCATTGATTCTTTATTAGCATTATCATCAAATGTTGGTGCCATTGATTTCTTCTGGGTTGCAAATCATTGATCTTGAAATGGGTTTTGCTAGAGAGACTTTAAATTGGAAAAATGTGACCAAACCTGGTTCAGTTGTTCAAGCAATTGGGACTTCCCCTGAGTTTTTATTCACCTGTTTTGAATCGATTCGAAGGAATTCAAACTCGATCTTGGTTTACGATCTGAACAATAGCTTTACAGTCGTCACAGAAATCGGGTATAATGAAATCTTTGGTGCTAATCTTGATTCAGCAATTCCATCAACATATTTGAGTTGGGTTTCAAAGTCTTGATCTGTTAATGGCTTCTGGGTCTCACAGTGAACCATATGGGTTTCCGAAGACATTAAGTTTTGGGATTTAAGATCCAGGAATCTCGCTGTGGAAATCAAAGTAAAAGTCGATTGCTTTTTGAATATTGCGGTTTTTCATACCCTTTCAGCGGTGTTCAACATCTCAACAGTTCTTGGAATTGTCTTGGTGATTCAAGGAAAGTGATGAATGTGATTCAAGAAGGGTTTGGTAGTAAAGATGGTGAATTGAAAAACCTTCTCTATTCGCATCTTTTTCATGTTGATTTGTGTCTTCTGCATCTCGATTCGTGTTTCCGTCAATCGCTGGTTTAACCAAATGGTTCTTAATACATGGTTTCTCATTTATAGTCAACTTCAGCGTCTCTATTTTCATTTCTGCATCTCAATTTGTGTCTTCTACATCTAAGATTCACGTTTTTGTGCATTGTTTGATGGAAGGTTTGATTGATTAAAGATGTTTGTCTGGTTAAAAGAGAAGAACTTAAATGGACCAAAATGCCCCTATCACTAACTGAGAAAATTAACGGAGTTAATGGCAAGGGACCACTTTCAAAGTAAAACGAAAACCACGAGGACGGTTTCTAGAGTTATTAAAGCTTAGGTCCCATTTTCAAAGATTTTAGTAAACCACGGGGATCAAAATTAGAGTTTACTCATTTTTTTACTATGACGAAGAGGTGGGCCATGCCATGCAGTGGACCCGCCCTTAGTCGTTCCTAGGAATGGCCTACCATGACAAAAGAATATATGGGCATGTTTGGCTCAAATAAGTGTACGCAAAATTTACTCATAACAGCAACGTTCGATAACTCGATTAATTTTTTTGAACTGAGCCATTTGAGCGTACACTTATTTGAGCGTAACATGCTCATATATTCATAATTCATACAATACAAATATAAATATTTTCGAGCTTAAACCAATAAACGGGTTAATCGACCACGAGTTCGAGCCCTTAAATGAGCATCAAGCTCGATCTCATTACAGACTTATAGTAATATTTAATAACGGTTGATCTAGCCATGTGGAATTTTTCGTTTTTGATCGGGTCCTTTTGATTGTTGTAGTGAGATAGTGTCTGCGATTGTCTCGTTCTTCTCTTCGACATATGTGATGAAATGGAAAGGATTCTTCCCAAAAAAAGAGTTGAAGTACCCACCGAATTTCGATGGAAGGGCTGTCTGTTATCCATCATACGAGATTATTCGAGATTATCTAGCTTGGAGACAAGTTGACTGTGAGTAAATTTTGCACTCTTTTTTTATAGAGTTTTATATTATTATATATCCTTACATTTGTTAGGAAAAAAGAAATTGGCCCATGAAAATCTTTTAAATTACAAAACTGCCATCATGGTTAAATGAAAAAAGAAATTGGCCCATGGAAATCTTTAAATTACAAAACTGTCAATATGGTTAAATTACAAGATTGCCATTGTATTTAAATTACAAGACTACGATTTTAGTCCATGTGGTTTGATATGTATAACGACTTTAGTAACAACCGTAAATAACAATCACTTTTTTGAATGTACAGAAGTTGAAGGTTTAAATAGTTATATGAGTTCATGCTACTCTTAGTTTGTATTGACGTAAATTACATAAGTAATCTTATATAACAACCTTTAGTATGACTTTATTAAACCAAAATTTTAGGATTAGTAGACCCGCCGTAACGTGCGGGCTACTCCACTCATTATTATTATTATTTGATCAATATAATCAAAACAATGTCCGGTCGACACTGTGGCTCGTTTACAACTAGGAGCATAAACGAGTTGAATCGAGTCGAGTAGTTGGTTATTCTACTTCGGCTTGAAAAAAATAATACGAGGCTCGAGCTCGATTAACCTTTTCAATGCAGGGGTCGAGCTTGATGTCGTTTAAGAGCTCAAATTTGCGATTGATTGGCTCGTTTATTGGTTTGAGCTTGATAATATTCATATTATTATAGTATGATTTATGAACATATTAGCATGTTTGGGTCGAAAAAATGTATGCTTGAATGTTTTTTGTGAGAACCAGGGGTTCGATTCATGTGAGACCAACCTGTTTTTGTGGGCACGAAACCGTATTGGACCTTCACTACCAAAACATTGTGAAGGTACATAAACAGACCTTCAGTGTTATTCCTGTCAAGTTCAGTGTCTTTTTGTACCTTCACTGTGTTCTGCTGTGAAGGTTCAATGTTATTTTTATGGTCTCACAGGTCTCACGAAAACAGACGGGTCTTACATGTATCCCACGTCAAAGAACCAGTGAGATCCTTCAATCAATTCCAAGATGTTTCTATAACTTATTTTTTCCATATTTTTATTAATCATGTAGGTCACATAAACAATCAATATAACACTTGCTTTTGGATGCTGGTCAAGTCTGGCAAAAGTACAAGGGAAGCTCAAAGTCTCTTAAAGGTGCCAACATTTCATATAAATTCTGATCCATTTTTCTTGGATTTTATGTTGTCTTTTCTTTAAATGTATACAATTTAATGGTACTTTTTCTATTGTTACTTACTCGATTCAGTTAGGGGCCATTAAGTGCTTACCCTTGCTTACCAAAAGAAAGTGTCTAATCGAAATGTTTGTCCATAGGGTACTCAAACACTAGAGAAGAATGAGATGCTCTCTCGGTTATTCAGTATTGATTACAATGCGTTGCCGCTTATATTCCGCAATGGCTCTTCCGTATTTTGGGACAAGGTCACCCCTCTCTCTCTCTCTCTATATATATATATATGTACATATTTATATTATATATATATAATATTCATTCATTATGTTCATGGCTTTATATTAGGAAACAAAATGATATGATACTTCTCATATAAATATATACATATATATATATATATATTAGGATCTGAGGAGCATCATGTATTTTAGGAACATGATGTATTTTAGGATCTCAGGAACCACCCATTTAGTGAGTATTCATGATGAATGTTCTGTCATGTCATGACATTTATTATAAATATTTTATCGCGTTATTCATCATGAATACTTACAAAAAGGGTGGTTCTTGAGTTTCTAAAATATTTAAGGTTCCTAAATGAACCTCCCTATTTATAAACCAAATTTTAGAGGAATAACAAAAAAAATGGAAAACCGAGTAACACCCTAATAACCACTCATTTTTTCAGTATGCACATGTACATGTCAGACAGCTTATTAGGGTGGTCTTTAGTTTTGCTAGTCTATCTGGTTTTCCATGAACCGTACTTTTTTCTTTTTTGTCCGTATTCATGGTCGGATGATAGATTTGAGCGCACTCCAACTCTTGGGATTTTCCATAATACATCTGTTGTTGTTTCTGTATATGTTCAGGAGACGACGGTGATGGATGATGGAGTTGTCGCTAAATCTCACAAGAAAGTGGTCGTGGAACACCCGAATATAATTGAAGATGACTTTTGGGAATCACACCCGCTCATACTTGAAGAGACGTCCCCGAGGCCCCAGGATGTTTTTTCGATATAACTCGGATTAATTTGTGGTAGTTAGGACCACTTTTAGATTATATCTCACTATTGTTGTCTTTGTATTAGAAAAAATAGCATAAGGTTTAAGTTGTGGTGTTGATGTGATTATTTTTGTTCACAAACATATGAGGATGTGTTATGTACATATCAACGTATTTCACAAAATATAGAAATATATTATGATGTTTTGGGTATTTTTTTTCTTATATCAAAAAACTCATTTAAGAGCTGTTTGGGATTGCTTATTAAATCACTTTATTTGCTTATAACAAAGGCAATTATTTGCTAAGAAGTTTTGGATGTTTGGATAAAAGGTTTATAACAAAGGATGCTTAGATAAAAGGTTTATAATGAAGTTAACCAACAAATAAAGAGGTTTTAAAAAAAATAAAAACCTTTTCAACTAAGAGTAAACAAATAAAGAGAGAGATAAATTATTTTAAATAAGCAATGTGAAACACCCTTTAGATCATGCTTAGAAAAACATGGTAGAAGTCTTAACATGTAATTAAAAACTGGCAGACCATTAAAAATCACCACCGGCCACCATCACCGGCCACCACCGCCTCCGGTCACCACCACCGTTCAACATTATTAATGGTATTTTATTAGTAATTTTTTTAAAACATAAAGAGGTATATTGGTCATTTGTCATCATTTCATTCGAATTCTAAAGCTACATTTTGTTAACCGAACAGACAGATTCTAATTTCTTTAACATATTCCATTCCATTTCATGTCAACCAAATACCTAGTCAAACTTGATAACATTTCATTTCATTCCTTCCAGATTCCAATTCCTGTGATAGATTTCATTTCTTCAGAAATCATTCTGCAAACCAAATGCCCCCTAAGAGTCCTAGAAGAATGAAGATTTCTCTCAAAGCTACAAGAAATTATCACTCTAGACACGTGAAAGTACAATTCACCTACTCTTATCTCAATACTGTAACTAGGGATGGCAACGGGGCGACGATTAGTCCCCCCGTCCCCATCCCCGTTTATGAAAACCGTCCCCGTACCGCTTAAAAACTCGTGGGGATCTCCATCGGGTAATCGGGGAAATCCGCGGGGAAATGGGTATCCTCGTTTAGTATAAACAGTTAATTAAACGGGTTTCACTGCGGGAATCTCCGTCATCGTTTAAACTTTACGACAAATCCACAAGTCTTGAAAAATGATACACTAAATTATATAACATTCTCGATCCCTTCTCTAAACATATCCGAAAGAAAATTAAAGTCCTAAAGTCGAAATGCATCAAAAATAGTAACAGTTTAGCTATATATATATATATATTGTTTAAATGTATCCAAAACATTAACAGTTGAAATGTTAAAGTATATATACGACCAAACATAAAAAACCATTTAGCTATATATAATATATTGTCTATTAAACAATTATAAAATAAAAACAAATTTAGGAATATAATCAAGGATATATTTAGGGATACAATCAGGAAAATATTCAAGGATATAATCGGGTAATCGGATCAGGGATTGGTCCTCTGTCCCCATCCCCGTCCCCGTTTAAAATAAGCGGATTTTCTCCATCCCCGTCTCCGTCAATCGTCCCCATACCCGTCCCATTTATTTCGGGTTTCCCCATCGATCTCGGGGTTTTTTTGCCATCCCTTTAGTATGTAACATCTTTACACATTGATAGCCGAACCCCCAAATTCAAAGAAGACGACGTTGATCACCGACCACCTTCCTCCGCCGGCTCTCCGTCGTAGCTCCGCCGCCCTCCCTCATCCCCTCTCGAAGATTAAAGCTCAGCGGCTATCGTATCGCACTTGCGTTTTCCGGCTCAGGTTAGATCATGTTTCATACTTCATTCGCTGCATAAACTAGGGTTTCCTTAATGGCCGAAATTAGGGTTTCGAATTCATATATATATATATAGCTTTGATACTGATTTACCTC